>CAUYSK010024578.1:0-29449 GCA_963575035.1 Avahi laniger
GACTACAGGCATGCGCCACCATGCCCGGCTAATTTTTTCTATATATTTTTAGCTGTCCAATTAATTTCTTTCTATTTTTGGTAGAGACGGGGTCTCGCTCTTGCTCAGGCTGGTTTCGAACTCCTGAGCTCAAACAATCTGCCGGCCTCGGCCTCCCAGAGAGCTAGGATTACAGGCGTGAGCCACCGCGCCCGGCCAACATCGGTTATTGGAATATATAATATGCTAAAGAATACTGGTCCTAAGAGCTTATATGGTTTTTTTACATTATAATACATAAAATACTTAAATGGGTAGCAGTATCATACAGTCTTAAAGGTTGGCATGTTGACAGTTAGCCGGGCATGGTGGCACATGCCTGTAGTCCCAGCTACTCGGGAGGCTGAGGCAGGAGGATCACTTGAGCCCAGGAGTTTGAGGTTGCTGTGAGCTAGGATGACGCCACAACACTCTAGCCCGGGCAACACAGTGAGACTCTGTCTCAAAAAAAAAAAGATTTCTATAAGGATGATTTTCTTAGAAATACTTAAGCTGAGAAATAGGAAAATTACAGTCAAAGACTAATGAGAGCCTGTGTGTGAAGTCTTGATTTTTTTCTTTTCTTTTTTTGAGACAGCATCTCGCTCTGTTGCCAAGGGCAGAATGAAGTGGCAGAATCATAGCTCACTGAAATCTCAAACTCCTCAGCTCAAGTGATCCTCCAGGGTTAGCCACCCTAATAGTTGGGACTAAAGGCATGCACCACCCTACTCAGCTAATTTTTCTTTTTGCTTTTTTTTTGTAGAGATAGGGTCTCGCTGTGTTGCTAAGGCTGATCTTTAACTCCTGGCCTCAAGTGATCCTCCTACCTCAGCCTCCCAAAGTGTTAGGATTACAGGTGTGAGCCACCTCACCCAGCCAAGAGACTGTGGAAATGAAGGTGATTAGATTTGGGGCCCTGAAGGCAGTTTGCCTAAATTCAAATGCTAAGTAGCTTTATCACCTTCTAGCTATGGTTTGTAAGGGTATTTAAAGTTCTCTGATCTCCAGTTTTCTACATTTGTTAAATGAGAATATTACAGGTTGGGTTATCCAGGAAGCAGATACTGAGATGGTGTTAGGAACGTATATGATTTGTTGGGGAGTAACATAGGTCAAAGAAAAAGAGAGGAAACTGGATTGAGCAGGAGTTATCAGAGCGATACAGGCCTGACAAAATCTCTGCCAGCCAGCCCCATAAGATCTGAAGCTAAGATTGCCCATTTGAGGAGTCCTGCATTGGGCAGAAATGGCTAGGCCATTGTACTGTCAGGAGGCCTTGTTCTGTCACCCACTAGTGGCTACCTAGTAAAGAGAGTGAACTCAGTTTTACCTGGATGGAGTTAATAGAGGTTGTTAGCCAACCACACTCCCCTCAGCTAGGCAGCAAGTGCTTTCTTTTTTTTTTTTTTTTTTTTGAGACAGAGTCTCACTGTGTTGCCTGGGCTAGAGTGCCATGGCGTCAGCCTAGCTCACAGCAACCTCCAACTCCTGGGGTCAAGCAATCCTGCCTCAGCCTCCCGAGTAGCTGGCCATAGGCATGCGCCACCATGCCCAGCTCATTTTTTTATATATTTTTAGTTGTCCAATTAATTTCTTTCTAATTTTAGTAGAGATGGGGTCTCGCTCTTGCTCAGGCTGGTTTTGAACTCCTGAGCTCAAACAATCCACCCTTCTCTGCCTCCCAGAGAGCTAGGATTACAGGCATGAGCCACCGCGCCCGGCCCAGCAAGTGCTTTTGTGAAGAGGGGGTCTGAACAGCAAATCTCTGCCACACTTGATCATAGGATTATGATAATTATGTATGTTATATATAAAATACTTAACATAATTGGCAGTCAACGATATAGCCCCTTATTGTCTTTCTCCCTTTGAAAATGTGTAACTTCTGTGCTTGTTTCAGCAGTGCGCAAACTAAAATTGGAACAATACATATAAGATTAGCATGGCCTCTCTACAAGGATGACACAAATTCATGAAGTATTCCATATTTTTAAAAAATGGAAAAGAAACATGTAACCTCTAAGGACATGCTATCTATGTAAGAGTTCTGTGAAAAATATTTAATTTGAATATTATGATGGGGAAAAATCAAGATAAATTTTTAAAAGGCACATTGTATGAACACAGCTTTCTTGGACTCCAAAAAAAAATAGTGTTATGATAGACAAGAAAGCCTAGATGGAAATTAAGAGAATATGACAATGCAAATGTGATCTTTGATTGGGTCCTGGATTGGTGGAAAGAATTTATAAGGAACAATATTGGAACAGTTGGAGAAATTTGAATATGGATTATATATTAGATAATAGTAATAGTATTGATTGTATTAATGTTAATTTATGGTAACTGGTAAAATAGAATAATGGCCTTGTTAAGAAATATATGTAGATATGCTAAAGTTTTTAGGGTAGAAGTCATGCTAATTTGAAATATACATACACACATACACATCAGACCATGAGAGTTTATTTCCTGGTATGTGCTGTTCACCTCTTCCAAGTCTGTAGAATTGCTTTTGCCTAAATGGAGAGATACTATAATAAAGAAGGAGTCCCACAAAATTAATTATTGGGTTTACTAGAAAGATGCTGTTGAGGATACTGTTCACATGATCTTGTTATGAGAAACTGTGGGAGAAATTTATGTTTGGTCTCTGTACTGGGAATAGTAAAGCCTCGTTTGGCCAAATCACTTTTGTTATCCTATGGATGCTGCAACTGTCATAGCTGATCTTATTTTTCCATGTTACATCTGCCAGAAAGCTTAAAGCAAGTATTCAGGACCTTAGAGCATGTATTTCTGTGCATCATTTTCTTGTTTCTATTTTTCTTTTGACCTAATTTTCCCGTTTTAATTATTTTGAATCATATGTTACCCATTATACTGATAATTTTTGGTAAGCCATGTAAGCCTTCTCAGAAATGAGCACAATGTATTGGCCTTTTTGGTGATGTACAACAATTTCCCACTACTCATTAAACACCAAAAGGTTTTCTCATGTTCACCTCCCAGCGCTTGACATAGTATATGAGATAAAATAGGTTCTTGGTAAATTTGTCTAATACATTCATGTTGAAGACTCTCTTTTTCACATCTCCCCCTCCCTGGTTTTTGGGTACCACTCTATCCAATTTCTTTGGTACTGTTCTGGTCCCTCATTTCTCCTCTGGTTTTCATTTTCTTTCCCTGCCTCCAGCAATGTCAGTGTTTCTCAGGGTTTTGTTCTTGATTTTCAGCTCTTTTGACTCTCTGTGCTCTCCCTAGGTAACAAAATCTAAACGAAAGGTTCAAGTTACTATTTGTAAGCTGAAGACACACAAATCTGTATGTCTAGCTTGGACCTGGAGCCAGTATCCTAGACATACATATTCGACTGACTCCTGGGCAGCTTCATTTGGATGTGCTAGAGTTACCTCAAACTCAGTATACCTTACTGGAACACATCATTTCCCCCCCCCAAACTTGCTCCTGCTTTACTATTTCCTGTGGTCATTGATGACACGTCCATCTCCTCTGTCACCAAAGCTAGGAATCCTAGACTCTTCTTTACCCACAAATCCAATCAAATACCCAAATTGTAGAGATTCAGCCCCCAAAATATCTACATATACATGAGAGACTCATCAAACCAATCATATACTATGAAAGTGCCCCCAAATAGAAAAATGGTTAAATAAATTATGTAACCATCTCTTGGGGTTTTTGAAGACTATTTACTGACATAGAAAAAAGTATACGATCTAATGAAAGAAATTAGGATATATGATGTCATATCAGATTTTATATATCCATAGGAAAAAAACTATTACCTGGTTTCTTTCAGGTAATAGTAACTAGTAGCAGTACCAAGTAATATTAAGTTCCATCCTATGTAGGGGGCTTTGTTCTCTGGAATATTTTCCCTGCCTTTGCCTAACTTCCTAACTGCATTAAAATTTTTGGTCTCCCTCAACCTAGATGTTACTTCCTCAGAAGTACTTTAGAACATGTACTTTTGGGCATATGGACATATTCTCATAGTGACCTGCACTTTTCATGCATGGTACTTATCAGTTTGAAATTTATGTACAGTATTTATTTATGTGATTATTTCTTGAATGTCAGCCTACCTCCCTAGACTGTAGGCTGTCAGAGTAGGGCTTATGTTTGCTTTGTTCTCCAGCATCTTGTATAGCACTTGGCATATTTGTTGAAAGAATGAATGAATGAACTACATCAATGATTTTCAAAACATGTTCTGAGGCAGTGTCTTATGTACCATGGTAAGGGACTGAGGGAAATGTCAGCTGGTTGCCCACTCCCAGGTCTTCTTTATAATCCCAGTTTATAAAAGGATTATAAAAGGAATGTCAGTGCTTCAGAAAATGCTATACAAGCTCCTGAATTAGTTGATCTTGAAGTCTCTTTCATCGTCAACATTCTGTGATGAAAATAAAGGCTATACAGGAATATGTAATTGGGGAGTGGCATTTGCCTGAAAGGTTGGCAGTGGTTCCCTTTTCCGGGAGCAATGAAACTCTTTTCCATTCTTGGATAATTGAGGATTTCAAGGGCTTCTATCCCTTTCCACTCAGCTGAGATCTACTCCCAGGCCTAGAGCTTTCTTTCCTTAGCTACCCTCTTTACCATCAATGAACTGATCGTTTCTCCTTATCCCTTAGGGATTACTCCAAAGAGCTTGCAGTCCAGCCACTTGGGGTTACTTGTAGTTCTCTCCCTTCCCACACTCATTCATGCAATCACCTCAGCTTAGAATGGACTTTTTCTCTCTGCTTAGCAAAGTCATCCTGTAGCTCAAATGTAAAAAGCCTTTCCCAAGCTCTCCTCTGCTAGTACAATACTTTATTCAAATAATCTATATAGACTGGGCATGGTGGGTCATGCCCGTACTCCTAGCACTCTGGGAGGCCTAGGTGGGAGGATTGCTTGAGCTCAGGAGTTTGAGGTTGCAGTGAGCTATGATGATGCCACTGCACTCTACCCAGGGCCACATAACGAGACTCTTTCTCTAAATAAATAAATAATAAAATAAAATATCTATAAAGCCTTCTGCAGTTCAAATGGGCTAGTCAATCTGTTTTATCAAGAGAAAAATATGAATAGTGTCACAGGTTGGGTTCCCAGGGAGCAGACTCTTACATGATTAGCGTGAGGAGATTTATTAGGGAATGCTCTTGGGATCATCACTTATGAGAGGGAAGAAAAGCAACAACATTGGGCAGAGGGAAAAGTTTAGCTTCTATGAAGTCTCAGTGAAATACCTAAGTTGATCTTCAAGCAGGAGATGAGATGATGATCTATCAGAATTGTCCTAAGTTTAGGTGAGAGGACTGGGCCTTTTATCCCTGCATTGATTATTGGATGTGGCCTCCCTGAGAATATTATCACATTGTGTGACACTGGCATGCCAGAAATGGGCTGACAACTGATGGCTGGCTGTGGGCAACATTTCCTGGCAGGAGATGATAAGTACTTCATTCTTGAAGGGGGATCTGAGAAGTACATCTCAGGGCCCAACACAAACAGTATGTACCTTATAGGATTGTTGGAAGCCTAAAATACGGTAACACATAGAAATACATAACATATTGCCTGGCACATAGGAATTAAGAAGCCATGGTTGTTATGGTTATTATAAATGGAATTTGGCTGTATAAGAATATGGGCAAAGTAGGGAATCTTCGTGTTTATTTTTGTGTCTCTAGCCTTAGTATAGGGCCTGGCACCAAATGGATTAAATAAAGGCTTGTTGATGTGTTGATCAGTATAAAAATATGTCACCCTTTGTCTTGAAGCAGATTTTACTTTGAGTTGAACTGGAAACTGAAACAAATACAAAAAGCCATTTCAACCACTTAGTAACTTTTATTAGCAACATAAAAGAAGGCACATGTATCCACTTGCCTGGGGAAAAAAAAAGTTCCACAGATCAGAAAAAAAGCAATGAAGTAGTACTTGACAATTGTCAAGGAAGAGCCCCAGTTAATGGCTTCTACCACTGGATTTGATATTTTTGGAACATAATCTTCTAATTATAATCAGGGAAGGAGGTTTAGCACAGTTTTCCCACAGCTCATAAACAGTGAAGTTGTCTGTGGTACTATCAACCCAATGGAAGTGCTTATCTTCATTAATGTGTGTTGGGCTTTATTTACCTGCATGCTTTTATACAGTTGGTAGATATGTTTTGATAATTTATTAAGCACTGTTTTGTTCCAGACACACTTCTGAGGATAGAGCAATAAGCAAAAGTTACTAAGTCCCTGCTTTTAAAGAACTTACATTCTTGGTGGCGACGACACCGACAAATAAGGTCTGCAAGTTATAACTGTTAAGAAGAATTAAAAGCAGATAAAGAGAGGAAAAGCAGTGGTGCAGGTTTGCTCTTTTGGATAAAGTGGTGTAGGCAGCCCTCTGATGTTGACCTCCGAGAAGGGACCTACAATACGCATCGAACATCGATGAGTTAAAAGAAATCTGGAGGAAGTGTTCTAGCCAAAGAGAACAGCAAGCGCAAAGGCCTGAAGTGGTTCGAGCTTGCGTGTTGTAGCAACAGCCGCAAAGGCAGAGAGGTGAGCGAGGGAGCTGAGCGGATGGAGATGAGGTAGGCAGGCGCATACATAATAATATACATATACGGGTATTTTTCTGGCCTGAGGCCACACTGCTAAGGGAGCTAGGGTTTACAAGTTTCTCAAGAGGCCACAAAGAGCAGGATGAAGGGGATTTCCAACGGCGGAGCTACAAGAATGCCTTTCTTCCATTGGTAGGACGAGGTTAGGCCGTCGCAAGGGATGGACTGCGTCCAGCCCTCGGAAGCCCAACCTTCGCCGAAGGGCAGGGGCAAGCTGCGGGGGTGGGCCTCGGTGGCCCCCGGCCCTCGGGCGCTGCGCGGGCCGCGGTTACCAGCAGGCGGTGTAGTGAGCGCGCCTGCAGCAGCAGCAGCCGCCGCCGCCGCCCGCCCGTCCCAACGAGGAGGAGAAAGGAGGGGACCGGAAGGAGCCGCTGGTGCTGCGGGAAGTGGCAGGAGCGGGAGGCGGGGACCCACCTGGAAGCGCCGCGGCGCGGCTGTTGAGCTTCCTGCGGCAGCGACCACCCGAGCAAGTGCCGTGGCGGGGGCGGAGAGCGGCCACGGCTGCGGCGCCTCCCCAAGTGGCCCACGGTGCCCGGTCCCGCGTGAAAGGTGAGCAGGCGCTCGGGGCACGTGCTGGGGGCCAGACGCGAGGGAGGGAGAACGAAGGGGGAGGGGACGGTGAAGGGGGGGAAACGATCGGCTCTGGGACCCGGATTTGGAGCCAAGTATCGGGAGGGGGTAGGCTGGCGGCGGCGGCGATGACTACGAAGCCCCCACGTGGGGTGCGCGCGCACGTGTGCGCGGGCGATAGGGGGCGGGGAGGCGATAGGGGGCGACGGGCGCGCGCTCGCTCAGTAGCGGCCCACGTGACGGGCACGCAGAAAATGCTTCCACGTGACTGGGAGGCTGGCGGAGGCAGAGGGATGCACTGTGTCTGGTATAACAGTGGTCAACGGAGATTTTTTTTTTTTAGAATTGCTTGCAGCTCTTGTATACTAGGAGGATAGGAAGAGATGTCAGGCGGAAGAGGCTTCCTGCTCTTTTTGTGTTTTAGACGTCCTTCAGTTCGTCGATGAAACACTTTTTGAGTTCCGAAATACTGACTTTTCTGTGCCGCCATGTTGGTTCTAGAGGAAGCTCGCGAGAGGCTAGTGGGTTTGTATCGCGAGATCTCTCGATTCTCGCGGGACCTTGTTGGCAGAGCAGTTGTCCTGGATGGCGGAGCCTTGGCTTCCGGGGGCCTGGGACCCGCAACTCTTTCTACAAGGCAAGTCGTTAGGGAGGGGCCCGGGGCAAGTGCCTCTTGGTGCCGGGAGACGTGCTGTATCAGCTTCCCCTAATCTTGAAGGGAATACAGTAAACCCATTGAGGCAACACTGTCCTCTTCCCCATCCCCCTGCGGGCGCTCCGCCACCTGCAGAAGCGTATGTGCCCCTCAGCCCGGCTACTTCTGCCCACGCAGTGATAGTTCCACCCCCGTCCCACTCACTGGAAGTCCGGAGCCGTGCTCGAGCAGACGTGATGATTCCGTTGGATACCGTTCTTCTTTCAAACGTTCTTGCCAGTTTTTTCCCTTCTTGCCGTTTTCTGAAGTATTGCAGACCTGTTAACCATTCTGTCTCGTTCTTTGCTGCAGTACCTTTCTCCAGACGCTTAAAACAGAACGCCTTCCGTGTCTTTTCTCTGGGTATCATTTACTCGGTCATTGATAACTTCCTCATCACCCTGATTTTATATTTACAGTAACTTTGGAGGTATTTGGAGTGTCCCTTATGTCTCTGACAGTACCTGAGGCAGTATAAAATCATTCTTTTGATCATTTTATACGTACTTATTCAGTTATCGGTAGAGTTTTGAGTACTACTGTGTTACTGAGATGTTAAGGGATGGTTGTTTTAGGTTATATATTTAATAGTGATTTGTTTTGGGTCAAATTTTTTATTAAAAGCAAACTTCTCATAAACTTCGGTAACCAAATTTGAGCTCAATTTTTTCTTAAATGAGTTTGAAATAAAATTAAGTTCTGTCCAGTTCCTTAATGTCTTCTCAAAAATGAACTTACAAGTATACCTTTGTTTTTTCGTATTCTTGAGCAGTATTTGGATTTTATTTAGTATTTGGAGTAGGAAGTTAATTACAAAACTAATCAGGTAACTAGGTAATTCATTCACAGCTTTTTTTTTAAACTACAAAGATATATTTTGTTTATGTTCTTAATACAGAGAGGTATACTGTAGAGAGTAACACATTCCTTGTGTTACACACTTACTCTCTGCCCCTAAGTAACCACTCTGTGATTGTTGTGTAGTATTTCAGATATTTCCTGTGTTTTAGTTTGATTTTTTTTTTTTAATGAAGGGAAGTAGTGGAGTGTTGTTTTATGATGTACTGCTGCCGCGTTGACAATCAGTAAAATTTTTCTACTAAATTAAATTTTTATTTAATGATATTTGACTATTGTCAGGATTCATGTATGCATACATAGTTAGATTAAAAGCAGATTTTTTTGTTTGTACTGATTTTTTTTGTCGTATACTCCTTTGAAAACATCTCAAGTAACAGCATTATTATTTTTGCAGTAGAGATGATTTTGTGTGCCTGGTAGCTTTGCCGAAACGTTCATCTAAAACAAGATATAAAGAAAATAATGTTTTATTACTTGAGTTTTATATTTTTATCTTTAATGTTTGTATTTACTTTTATATGTTGTATGGTTATTTATTTATTTATTTAGAGACAGAGTCTCGCTCTGTCGCCTAGGGTAGAGTGCAGTGGCATCATCGCAGCTCACAGCAACCTCAAACTCCAAGCAATCCTCCTACCTCAGCCTCTCAAGTAGATGGGGACTACAGGCCCCTTGCCAAGACGTGGGCTAATTTTTCTACTTTTTTAGTGGAGACGAGGTCTTGCTTTTGCTCAGGCTGGACTTGAATTCCTGAGCTCAAGCGGTCTTTCTGCCTCGGCCTCCCAGAGTGCTAGGATTACGGACATGAGCCTCTGGGCCTAGCCTATATTGTATATTTAAACTGAAACCCAAGTAAGTCTGTGGTATTTTTTCAGTTTTATAAGTTTATCAGCTTGATTAAAATAATAGTTCTGACCATGCGGTTTAGTGAACTCTGCTGGAGAGTGGTAGATATATCAGTAGTTAACATAAATGTATGTATACCTAAATTGAAAATTGCTTAACAGCTATCATTTTGTGATTTTTTTAAAAACTTTTTTCCACTTCAAACCTGCCAGCAATATTGTTTATCAGCCTTGTTACATAAAAAAGTGTCCACTCTTTGGGCCATGTGGATTTTGTTCATAGTGCAAGTATTAGGAATTAAGGAAAGAGGGAAAGGAGTATATAGGTTGCTATTGAGATGAAATTAGAGAATTGAAGTGAAAATAGGAATGTAGAAGGTTGACATTGTGGCAGAAGTCATGGTCCAAAAATAGACAGGTTCATAATAGTTGGGAGGACAACCTGAGTTGACCAGAATTTGAAATCAGTATTTGAGGCAATTTTTTCCTCTTACATAATTTTTTTACACAATTCTGCAGTCCCTCCCCCAAATTATTAAATATCTCCTGTCATAAAAGTCAGCAACTTAAGTTGATATTTAATTGACACTTTGTGAATTCTAAAGGCATTCTGTTAAATAACATTTATTAAGTACATTTTATTATTATTTTTGTAAGTAGGAAATTGTAAAAACAGGACAGTGGGTTTGAAGGTACAGTGGGTTCAGCTTGGTAATTGGGCCTTTGATGGTCGTGTGTGCATCTGATCTACATAATAATATGTGTTCCTTAGTCTTACAACTTTTGCTTTATAAACTGTTTTCAGTAGTGGGTCTTAGGAATTACCAGTCTTTTATAGACACTAAGTTATTCAAGGTTCTTGGTAGAAATGTACTGAGGAAATCCAAGGAAGAGGAGAAATGTATTTTACATGGTTTGAGTTTGCTTGAGTAAAGCTTAACCAAGAAATTTTATTTTTCTTTTTTTCAGTTACTGTCATAGAAGTGGTGAAGGCTAGTGGGCTTGAGTGATCAGAGAAAATTAATTAACAGTGATAGTATTGATTTGTCCTCACTTGAATATTTTTTCTTAAGGTCTGACACCATGCTAATTTCCATAGACCTGTAACTTTGTGAGCTGTACAGTGTGATACATATGTTACATATTAATTATGTCAAGAATATAAATTTTTTTCTTACCTCTTCTTGAATCATCATCCAAGAGAGATTACAGTAAACTATTTAACCAGAAATATCAATGAAAGTATGTTATAGTTGCTTTTTTAAAAAATTATTTTCATATGAAAATTCAGTTTGGAGTTATTTACAAGGAATAGTTGCTGGAGATTTTTTGATTTGTATAACAGTGTTTAATATAGATGTGGTATATACTGTGGTGCAAATTTCTGTAATTAATGCTCTGATAACCACTGTAATTAAACTCTACAGAACACTATCAGTAAATATTTTCCAAAGTCCAAAATCTCAATTTGGTTATTTTGTTTGAAACTATCCTTCTCATCTTTTTATTCTTTTCAGCTGTTCTTTTTTTCATCTAAGTAATTTTTGTCTTGTCCGAGACAAGTGAGTTGAATAACTCTCCCTGAGGATAATATCATTTTGTGATTAATTAAACTATTCAGTTATTACTACTACTATTTTTTTTGGAACTTTGGTGTATTTATAAGTTAGAGTCAGTAATTCAGCTAACATTTATTGAGTGCTAGAGATCTCAGCCATTTGGAACATAGCAGAAATCCTGAACATAGAAAGGTCTTGGCCTTCAAAATAAGTGTAATCAAGAACAATAAGCCAATGACCTTTACTAGGAAACTACTGATTAGAATTAGCCCACAGATTAAAATCCACAGTGTTGACCATTGGAATTAGGAACACTGACAACTGAAATGGTATCTTATTTTAAGGGAAAAGGAAAAACTATTAAAAAGTAGATGGAAGTACAGAGTAGTGTTTTAAGGTCATTACATAAAGACACTCATAGAATCATTAACTTCTGAGGGAATCACAATGTTGTAGAGTAGTATAGTAATTGAAAAAGTTGTTAATAAAGTAAACATTTTCAAAGATTTGTCATGTTAAATTTCCGTTTTCTGGAGAATTCACTTATAGAACTTCCTATTTTATTATACCAAATAAAAATGGTGCTATTGTGTATGAAATTTTGTTAGTTTTATTGCTTTTATCCATTTATCTTTCTACTTATTTAATATTTCAAGGAATTACTCCCAAACAAGGCTCAATTATATTTTATATTTGATACCAGTACTAAACAGCCAATTTCCCAAGATTAGTACATTTGTTAACGAAGGAAATAGAAAAGCAGGTAATTAGAATTTGTAAATGACCTGTCCATATGATTCAGTCCTGAGGTATTGAATCCTGATATTGAGTCTCTATCCTTAGCCCAGCTAAGTGTCCTGGGGTGAGAAGTGTTTCATTTTGTAGTGAGTTTTCATTGTTGCATTGTTGGCCTTCTCTCTTTAAATATGTTAATTTAAATTTTATGTTTCCTTCACTGGTGAAGTAATAGTAGATAGTATTTGACTGGGGTATAAAGTGTGTGTATGTATTTTAAGGATTTTTAAAGCTGGCTTGAGGACTTTAAATCTTGGGAATTAATAAAACCATTAACATTTTGATATATTTCTTCTGTTATTTTAAAATATATTTTTTACATACTTGCAGATAAAATATTTAATTTTATGTCCTGCTTTTTAACACTTTCCCATTCTCACGGTGAGTCTTAATAACTGTCATTACAAATGGTTGTATATTGTTCTATGCAGTGAACCTATCCTATTATTCCTTATTCTAATTTTTTGCATATATAAATAACTGTGAAGAACATATTTATACATGTTTCTTATATATAGTATTATCTCTTAGTATATTGCCAGAAATAATGTTTAGGTACATTTTAAAGGCTTTTAAAACATTGCAGAATATTTATCAAAAGGGATAAATTTATATTCCCATTTGAGTGGCTGCTGCTCTGTACCATATCAACATTTAATATTATTTATTAAAACTGTTAATAGGGTGTAGGACATATTGTACTGCTTTATTTCTTTAATTATTAATGAAGTGAAACTATGATTAATGTGTATTTCTGTTGTGAATTTTTAACATAACCAGAATTTTTAAATTAATGCTATCAAGTATCTCGATAAAATTTTGTTCTCCTGATCTTATGAAATTCCCCCTTTTCCAGAAATATAATAAATAAACAATACTGATTTAATACTTTTTTTTAGTTCTAAGTTAGATTTAAATAAATTTAGCTTTTTACCTTATCTGGTATTGGTGTGAAATGAGAATTTAAATGGTTCCCTCTAAATTGGTAACTCTCTCTACCCTTTATTAAATAATGCATTATTTTCTCATTGTTTTCTTATGCTTCATTTTTATGTTTTAGTGGTATATTTTATATTGTTTATCTTTATCCCAAGCTTTAAAAAATATTAGTATGTTTTTAGATGATTCTTATGACATGTTTAATATCTTTTGCCTTGGCTTTCTTTTTATTGTAGTGCTTGTTTTCTTATTGATTTTTAAGAGCACTTTATAAATTGAGGATAATAAAGTTCATTTTTTACAAAACAGTGTTTTATAATTCCTTTTCTTGTCAGCCAAAATTGAAATGTTCTTTTTCCATACCGGAGGATTTAGTAGCATTGAATGAAGCAATTTATTTCTTCTTGAGCAGAGGTAAAATATGAAACTACTTAAAGGTACAGTACCGGAGGCTATAAAGAGAAAAACTACATTGGTAGATTTTGTGGAATTAGAGCAGTTACCTTCTAAGCAACAATTTAGGATGTGTGCTTAAGGTGTTTCCTTTATTAAACAGTAGTATACAACTTGACATCATATGCCCCTAATATATTTAGTGAGAAAGTGTTAATTAGCTGTTGTAGGATTTGGGGTACAGAATCACAGTACTTCTTCCAGTGTTGAGAACGGCAATATGATGCATTTACTGAAATTTAATAATGAATAACATAAGAAATTGAGATGAGCATTAGAAAGGTATCCATGCCAATGAGAGCATTTTTAATATTAAAAATGCTTATTGTTTACTATGGTGTGTTTTTTCTCTTATGAAACAATTATTCAAGCCCAGGTACGGAGGCTCACCCTTGTAATCCTAACATTCTGGGAAGCTGAGGTAGGAGGATTGCTTGAGCCCAGGAGTTTGAGGTTGCAGTGAGCTATGATGACACCACTGCACTCTGGCCTAGGGGACAGAGTTACACCTTGTCTTTAAAAAAAAAAACAAAAAAACCAATTATTTGAGATCTTAAAAAAATTTTAGAAAAAGTATTTATACTAATTTACATTTTAAAACTGATGGCTCCAAAGCTATTGTTTATTAAATAATGACTTTAACATTTCCTATTTATACATTGTTGTGATTACTTTCTTTACTTGTAAGAAAAACCTGATTTCAGTAACTTAGTGCAAAACAATAATAAATATTTGAAAAACTGTGTGTCTTGTGTTTGGAGAACACCTAAAGAGAATTGAAGATGAAGAACTTGATGTAATGAAATTTCCTTCTATCTTGGGTTGTGATGAGATTTAAAGAAATTGAAACATAGTTTATACCTTTTGTTTCTTTTTTTTTTTTGAGTCTTGCTCTATTGCCCAGGTGGTGCAGTGGCGTCATCCTAGCTCACTGCAACCTCAAACTCAAGGGATCAAGAGGTCCTCTTGCCTCAGACTCCCGAGTAGCTGGGACTACAGGTGCACGCCATGACGGTGGGCTAATTTTTCTATTTTTAGTAGAGGTGGGGTCTTGCTCTTGCTCATCTGGAACTCCTGAGCTCAAGCAATCCTCCCGCTTGGGCCTCCCAGAGTGCTAGGATTACAGGCTTGAGTCACCTTGACCGGCTCTATACATACCTTTTGTTTCTCCTGGAATTCTGCTACTGCTTAAGGGATTAGTTGCTTTTTCAAAGTGTCACTGAAGTGGCCCGGGAAATAGAGTTGCTAATTATATTTTGGCACTATTTATCCTTCTTACTAGTAAGTTTTTTTATTGGTCAGAAGTTCAAGGAAAATAGATCCTGCCATTCCTATATACTTTCCCGTTAAAAAGCAGATTGATATGTTTCATAAATAAAGTGAAATAACACTTTTAGTAGGCTTGCCTGTATTATAGAGGGAGTAACTAAGGTTATTTCTCTTGGAAAAGGGGTGGGTGTGTGTGTGTGTGTGTGTGTGAGATTTGTCCATTGATAGTCCTTGAGTAATTTTGTAATAATTATCTGTATTTACTCTCCATTCCCTACCCCAAACCTAAAATTCTTATCTGAACTGTCCCCACTGAATATAATTTTTATGTTGTTTTTGCCGTAATATGTTTCTTTTCCTGAGGAGAAATTTCTTTTTTTTTCCTTCCTGCCTTTTAAAAAAACTTAAGTATGACTAAAGTATAATATACAAAGTTCTCATAAGTGTATGTAGTTAAGTGAATTTTCGCAATGTGAATATACTGGTGTAATCACTACTAAGAAGCAGAACATTATCAAAACCTCAGAAATTTGTACTCTTATTCTTGTCATTAACAGTCCTTGCCCACCCCCAGCTGTCAAGGGAAATCACTCTTTTGATGTCTAGTATCATAGGATAATTTTGTTTGCTTTTGAATCTAAAATCATGCAATACGTACTGCTTTGTGTCTGCTTTTTTTGCTCAACATTGTGAGATTCAACTACTTTATTTTAGCTTCATCCTGTTTTGATTTAAGTAACCTGAGAAATCCTGTAACTCAATTTCATTTATCTCAGGCAATCTCAATACTTAAGACATTTTTCTCATGGCATTCATAGCTTTCAAGAACTCCTAGGAGGGGACATCAAAGAAAAACCTTCTTTGCTTTTAGACTGTGTGTTCTAATGTTATTTGGGTAAACGGTATATTTTTTATTTCTATCATTGATGGCTTACGCAGTACCTTAGCTGCTTTTTTTTTTTCCACTTAAAAATTTTGTTTTGAAAACTTTGGTACAGCATTCCTGACCAGCTAATAGCTTTTTGAACTTCTATCTTATGACTTAGTAGCTTTCTTTTCATTCTTTGAATTCCTCAAGCAGTGATTCCCATTCTAATTTTTATGATACGCTGTAGTATCCTCAGTTGTTTGAAAGAATGTTCTGAGCCTCTCCGCCAAGAGAAAGGTCCTAATGTAAATCTAAGCCATTTTACTTTCAAAATACTTGTATTTATGAACACAACAACATTGTGGTGTGCAGATTATAAAATAAAATAGACTATTAAAAAATTGGGAATCAGCTAAAAGCCTTACCTAGTTAGTATCCCCTTTCAGGCAGACTTTAAGTGTAAGTGCAACTTATCAGAAATTCTCTTTTTGTATTTTCCTCCCATTTTACTATCTCATCGTGAAATAGAAAGTCATAGCGAAATATTTATTACTGTATTTCTGCACATAATTTTTCTTTCAGATAAGTCCCATGGTTAACCTAGATGATACACTTACTTTTCTTTAGAAATGAAATTTGGTTATATTCAGTTAGTAATTGTTAGGGCCAAAGTATTATAAATGGCCTATAGCTGTTGAAATTAGATACTTTGTTTAAGCATAAGAGTAACATGTACACTTTGGAGTCCTATACTTTTGGCTTTGTTTTTAATTTGCTGAGATATTGTGGAAATTAAATGAGATGCAGAGTTTTAGCCTAATTTGAAGAAAAGTATTTTGTTTGGAGATTTTAAATGTCTGACTTTGGGGGAATATCATGTTGTAGGAGAACATTATCTCATGAAGAATGGGAAAGTAACTGACTTCTAAAAATTTTGTCAGAAATGTTTTCTTATATAGCCCAAGTCATAGAAGCCTAAGTGCCTTTTGTAATGATTATAGAGTGAATTCTAAATTTGAATCAATGTTGTTGGTACCTAGTGAACTAGTCAGAGCATTTTCTAGTTTGACTTCAGTCCCATACATTGGTAAACACTTTTTTTCCTGTAGTTAGCTGTATTTCACCAAGGAAATTTTGATTCATTTGTAAGAAAAAGGCAGTGGTTCTCAAAGTTTAGCATGCATCAATCATAATCACCTGAAAGATTGGTTTGTTTTAACTAATAGGTTCCTAGGCACCATGCCTGGAGTTTCAGATTAGTAGATCAGGAGACCACACTTTGAGAACCACTACTTAGATTATAGTCAGGGCACCTGAGTTAAAAAACAAACTGAATACCCCACAGGTGATTCTTGTATTCATCCTAGCTGAGAACCTTTGATCATTAGTTCTCAATATAGTATATGATTTGGGGCATAGCAGCATAACATCACTTGGAAATGTGTTACAAATGCAAATTTTCTTGAACTCTGGGGACAGAACCCAGAGATTTGTGTTTTAAAGTTTGAGAACTATCTTTGTAACTTAAACATGTGGTTCCCTGGCACCTATCAGGGAACTTACCAGATTTCAGGCTCCACACAGACCTCTTGAATGACAGATTCTGAATAACAGAAACTCATTGTTTCTGTTTTTTTATAGAGACAGGTTTTTGTTTGTTTTTTAGAGACAGGGTCATGCTGTTTTGCCCAGGCTGGTCTTGAATTCCCAGCCTCAAGTGATCCTCCAGCCTTGGCCTCCCAAAGTGCTGGGATCACAGGTGTGAGCCACTATGCACAGCCTCAGAATCTCATTTTACAGTAGGTTCCCCTTATCTGCAGTTTAGCTTCTGGAGGTCTGAAAATGTTAAAAGGGAAATTCAAGAAATCATAAGTTTTAAATTGCATGCTGTTCTAAGTATCCTGGTGAAATGTCTTGTTGTCCCACAGGGTGCCGTGGATTTGAATCATCCCTTTATCTAGTGTATCCACTTTGTATATGCGTCCTGCCCCTTAGTCACCTAGTAGCCATCTCCGTTATCAGATAAAAAAAAAAAACATTCTGGGCCCAGCATGGTGGCTCATGCCTGTAATCCTAAGACTCAGGGAGGCTGAGACGGGAGGATCACTTGAGCTCAGGAGTTCGAGACCAGCCTGAGCAAGAGTGAGCCCCTATCTCTACTAAAAATAGAAAAACTTAGCCGGGCGTGGTGGTGTACGCATGTAATCCCAGCTATAGGAGGCTGAGGCAGAATAGTTTGAGCCCAGGAGTTTGAGGTTGCTGTGAGCTAGGCTGACACCTCGGCACTGTAGCCCAGGCGACAGAGTGAGGCTCTGTCTCAAAAAAACAAAAACATTTTGTACCTTCCTTGGTTTCAGGTATCAAATGGGGGTCTTGGAATGTATCCTCTACAGGTAAGCAGTGACTACTGTAAATTCCTAGTTAATTTCTATGTGTATCTAAGATTGAAAGATAATTTTTAAAACTGTTATAAAAGTAATACTAATAATTGAAATTTATTGAACATTTGCAGTAGCTAGATACATACTAAATACTGTATTCATTATCATTAGTACTCACTACACCCTTACATGGAGGGTTACTGTTATTCTACAGATAAGCAAATTGAAGCAGAGATGTTAAGAATCTTGCTCAGTGCCAGAGGTGCTAAATGCAGGGTTTGGGATTTGAACCTAAGCCCTCAAACCCTACTCTTGGAGTTTGAGGTGCTATCTTCAGAACCATTTCTGTGGGTATGTGTCCCTCCTTGTTTTTCTAGCACCATAGTGTATATTATATTCTAATGAATTTTATTGTATCACATTTTGCAATGACGTTTGTTTGTATTTTTGAGACAGAGTCTCACTCTGTTGCCCGGGCTGGAGTGCTGTGGTGTCCGCCTAGCTCACAGCAACCTCAGCTTCAAATTCCTGGGCTCAAGTGATCTTCCTGCCTCAGTCTCCCGAGTAGCTGGGACTACAGGCATGCACCACCATGCCCGGCTAATGTTTTTTGCTGTTTTTTGTCTCCTGGCTAATTTTTTTTTTTTTTTTTTTTAGTGGAGACGGGATCTCGCTCTTGCTCAGGCTGGTCTCAAATTCCTGAGCGCAAGGGATCCTCCCACCTCAGCCTCCCAGAGTCCTAGGATTACAGGCAGGAGCCACTGTACCCAGCCAGCAATGACCTTTGAACTTTCTTCTATGTCTTAGGACAATCAAAACTGGAAGTAGCTGTGATATGAATACGTTTGGTCTTGTCAACCTAAATAACAGCTTCTCTAAAAGAAAATGTTTATTTGGAAATAGGGCATTGCAGTGGGAATACTTCTGCCATAGTAAACTCTGCATTTAGGGAGGTAAAGGAAGATAAAGATTTTTAAAGGGAAAATAAGGAAGATTGCATAATTGTTTTGAGATAATTATTTTTGGCTAAAGGGTGGCACCAGTCTGAGGTTAGATAAGCAGTTGCTGGGCAGATATTTTCACAGAAATATTAGTGTTTTTAAAATTGAAGACGAGGTCTGGCTATGTTGCCTAGGTTAGATGTGAACTTTTGGGTTCAAACAATCCTCCTGCCTCAGCCTCCTAAGTAGCTGGGGCTACAGGTGCACCCCACCATACCTGGGTTTATTTTTGCATAAGGTTTCCAGCAAGATTGTGGGTTTTACAGTCTTTTGATAGTTTTTATCAGGCATACATGCATGAGAATGCTCCCTTGATGGCCTTCCCCAGCTCTGTTTGTCAGGGTTTTTTGTTTTTTTTTAAGCACAGGTGAATCCATTTTGATTCTGACAACCTTGGTGGTCTTTAAAAATAGAAATCTCTAAATTTATTCATCAAGGTGTTATTCATCCAAACATTTTGTTGCCTTATAAATTTTGTGTCTGTGTGTGATTTTACTAAGGCAGCTTTTCCTGGTTAGTGTTTCAGATAAAATTTTTCACAGTGCTAATTGTCATATATTCAAGAACTGTATTATTTTATTTTGAGACAGGATCTGCTCTGTTGCCCAGGCTAGAGTACAGTGGCGTCATCATTGCTAACTGCAACCTCAAACTCCTGGACCTAAGCAATCCGGTACCCTCAGCCTCCTGGGTAGCTGGTACTACAGGTACATGCCACCCTGCCCGGCTAATTTTTCTATTAATATTTTTTTGTAGAGATGAGGTCTTGTTATGTTCCCTCTTCAGCCTCTCCCAAAGTGCTAGGATTATAGGCAGGAACCACTGTGCCTGACCTTTATTGGTTTATTAAAGAGGACCACAATGCAGTGCAGTACCTAGAAGCCCCCCATGTGTGACAATTACACTTTGGGCTTCAGTTCAAGTAAAACAATGCAGTTTTGCCTGATAATAGATCCAAATGCTAGATCTAAATGCTGGTGTTAATTTCAGGGGAGTAATATAAGGAAGAGGCAGCTGGTTGCATTTATTATAGGTTTTTTGGGGGGAGATTTTTTAGTCATATTCTCTTTTAAGTGTACAATTAAATGGTTTTTAGTAAACTTACAGTGATGTGCAACATCACCACCATAATGCAGTTTTAGAACATTTCTGTCACTCCAAGAAGATCTCTTTTAGCTGTTTTAAGTCATTCCCACCATTAGCCTATTATAGGTTGTTTTTTTTTTTAATCAGCTGGTGCATTTTAGAAGTCCTTAGCTTAGTAACAGAGCATACCTATGAACTTTAATTCATAAACCTTTTTTTACTTTTAAGAAACTGAGTAAAAAAGTTTAGTGGTAGTCTGCCTCTTAATTTCTGTCCACTTATATCAATTTACCTGATTGATAGAATGATATGAACAGTAGCGTTTAGGGCTAGGAAACATTCTTTCATTCACTTAATGGACCATTCACAATGTAATGGATGAAGAGGAAATGGGGAGAAGAGAAGATAATAGAAACGTACTATCTATAGTTCCATGATAATATTGACAACTTTCGAGTTCTTGTCTGTGGCTGTTAACTTGGTTTCTGGAAAACTACCATATTTCTGTTTTCTTGTTTTGAATGCCTCACGAGAATGACATTTTTTTTAAAAAAGCTTTTTCTCTACATGATGTGTTTCAGGAACTGGGTTATGAATAATAACTCCGTGTGCTGAAAAGAGTAGTCCAACTACCTGACTTTTATATCCCTTTAGTCCTTGGTTTTTATGGTTGTGCATAGACTGTTTTTAAACAGAAAAGTATCTGAAGAATATGTTCAGCATAGTTTGATATAGTTTTTGGTTTTAATTAATGGATTAATTAATCACTACGTTAACAATAAAGATTATCACAGTTTTGGATAAATTCTCGTTTTTGCTTGCAGTTTAATTTCCTAAAAGTTGAAAAGAATTGCTGATGTGAAGTTGATTCTGAACAAAAAGAAAGAGCAGTGAGGTACATATAGAATTAACCATTATTGAACATCTGTTTTGAGCAAATGGACCCTTTTTATAGTCATTTTTTTTGTGATGTAGCAAAAAAGAACATAGGCTTGGAGTCAGATAAATCTGGATTTAAGAACTGGCTGTAGCACTTACCAAATTCTGAAACTGTAAGCAAGTTACTTACCCCTAAGTTTTGTTTTCCTCATTCTAAATATAGTACTTTTTACTTATATAGAGAGTATATTAAATGCTTTATATAAAATAGGTGCTCAGTAAGTGCTATTTGTTATTTTATTGATGTGGAAGTGACAGTTCAGAGAAGTTTGTTGCACTAGTAAGTGACAAATACCTAATTCTAAGGGCCCGTGTTTTTCCATGTCTCCTAGCTAGAAATGAAAATGATGGGAATCAAAAGGTAGTGCCCACACCATCTTGGAGTTTATATTAGGTAGAAATTCACAGAAAAGCAGATTTCAGAAAGTTCAGAAAAAAGATTGGTAATGACCACAGGTAATACAAGCAATCAGTATTGATAGAAGGATCTTAAAAATGAAACCTGTTATTAAAATTACAAAAAGGGGAGAAAAATGTGAGTAATCTAAAGAAATTATGACTTCCACATAAGTAATTTATAATAAATGTAAATTTCAAAAGAAAAACGTATCAAGGATGCCTGTATAATTAATGGTGCATAACTAATGGTTAATTCAAAAAGTAGTGGTTCTGTAAGAATGTGGGGAGGCTAGATCTCTGAGTTAAGATTTGCAAAAATGCTTAAGGACCATAAAAAGGGCTAGTTTTAGCTAAATCCAAAGCAAGATCAATAAGGAAGGAGGGAGAGAACATTGGGGAGAGAACATTAATGAGAACTACTCAAATTCTATTTTATTTCTCTTAATGTCTAGGAGAATAATTTTCATACTAAAAGGATGAAGATTAAAATACTGCTTAAAGAGGAACTTTTATTCTATGATATGTCACATGATAAAGAGTATCTACTTTAATTAAATTTTAGATCTCCAATTCCATTGATTTACTTAGAGCAAAGAAATATTAGTGTGAGTTTCTTGATGTTTATGGCTGCTTTTGGGTGTAAAGAAGACATTGTAAATATTGGGTTTTTAAAATAATATTGAATAATTAGAATCATAAATGTAAAGACTTGTCCTCAAGTTCAACTTACACATTTTCTTATGCTATTAATAAAATCTAGAAGGTTTAATACAAACTAAGAATATTTTTTTCTGAGTGGGGGAAGAACTTTAATAGCCTAGTAATTATAGTTGAACAGATTACATCTCCCATTATAAAATCCTTCTTAAGAAAAATAGCCTTTCTAATTATTTTGTTTTCCTGGAATATTCTTTTCAAATATTTTCATGCTTTATTCCCTCACTTCTCAGGTTTAAATGTTACCTTATCTAGAGGGGTTTTCCCTGAGAGTTTTTAAGGGGCATCATTTACATAGACTTCAGTGTGAGTGGTGCTCACTGGTGTGACCTTCGTTACTGTCCCTAAAATAGCACCTTCTTCCTTCACTTTCCCTGGTTTTTCTTAGTAGTAATTAACATACCTGGTATTTATTGTTTGTCTCTTCTTCTTAGAATATCAGGTCCATGAAGGTTAGGATTATGATTTGTTCTCTGCTGTAGTTCTCAGAGCCTAGAATGAAGCCTAGTTCATGGTGGATGCTCAGGGAATACTGGCCGAATGCATGAGTTTATACTGTAAAGGTGAATATCCCAAACCTTGGGCTGCCAGTATTGGTCTGTGGTCTTTTAGGAACCAGGCTGCACAGCAGGAGGGTGAGCTGCAGGATGTAAGCAGCAAGAAGGAAGCAGCAGGAGGTGAGCGGTGGGCTCCCATCACCACGTGAGCTCTGCCTCCTGTCAGATCAGCTGTGGTGTTAGATTCTGCATTATGGTGAGTTGTAGTAGAAATAAAGCACATGATAAATGTAATGCTCTTTAATAATCCTGAAACCACACGCCCTCAACCTCCACCTTTGGTCCACAGAAAAACCGTCTTTCATGAAAGCAGTCCCATGTGCTGAAAGGGTTGGGGACTGCGACTGTAAAGTGTTTAGAATAAGGTTGAGCACTAGGAAAATGCTGTATGAATGTTAGCTATTAGTACTGCTACTACTGCTGCTTAACTTACTTACATTCCCTGTATGTATACATTTAGTATACTGTGTTTTGATTTATTTTTAAACACGTCACAAGCCTTGTGGAGTAAATGTAAAATTTCAACAAGCAGGATTTTTCCCAAGAACTTAAAACTTTTAAATTTTATTTTATTTTCCCAGCTTTACTGAGTTATAATTGACAAAACTTTCAAATTAAATAAGTGAAACTTGTAAGTATAGTGAGTCACAAATTCTCTTAAATACTCCAGTATTGTTTTTTAACCAAACTAAATATACTTTTTTTTATTTCAGCATATTAGGGGTACAGATGTTTAGGTTACATATATTGCCCTTGCCCTCCCTCCCCCCAAATATACTTTTAAACTTAAAATCATAAGTGCGAAATCAGTTACTATTTTAAATTTAGAATTAAAAGACTAAACTGTCAGATTCTGTAATGTTAGAATTGTCTTAAACATTATAAGAACTTAAAAAATACAGAATAGTTTTAAACTTAACAGAGAAATATTAATATCATGGGTTTGTTACACTTAATTTCAATATTTAATTCTAATTCATCATGGAGGTTGGACAGTCACTTACCTAAGGAACAGTTTTGCTGTCTCAAGCAAGTTGAGATTCCTGTGACATAGTTTAGGACCCCAGTTCAGTAGTAATAGTAACAGTAATCTCTTGACAGCCTGATGTTGGCCTTGGAAGCTGTCTTTGTCCAGGTGGTTTTTCTCGTGCCACAGGTATGCAAAGTGAACCATTAGCAAAAATTGTCCCTATGATAACAGTGGAACTCTAAGACAATGTTGGTTTTTTCTGAATTCAAGTTTAAAGCCTTTTGTAATTTTGTGATAGCTTTTTAACTCCATTGCCCAATCAAGTTCTGTAAACCTCACCCAGGCTGCTTCACCACTTGATTGGCTTCCAGGAATCCATTTTCTGTTTACTTGGCTAGTGCCACAGGTTTTTAAATCATTATAATGACATAAAGAAATTGTGAGGTATTTGACTAATACCACAGGTTTTAGATCATTGTAATGACATGAAGGAATTGAGAGTTAATGATAGCTTTTGTTAATTTGTGGTGACTTAAAGTATGCCAGAAGACTAGAAACAGATACAAAGTCTTATTTTTAAAAAAGAAAATAATATATTTGGAAATCATTTTCTTAGCACATCCTTCGAGGTGAGGTAGAGAAATACAGTCGAGGTCATCAACATTAAGAACATTACCTTAATATGTGTAAAATAACCTTAAATAGTGTTAAGAAGGAATTAGTGTCAGACTTTGAGAGAAGTTTCTGAAATAGCAGTTTTTGTCCTTGACCATTTTAATGTTTTCATTAGTGTTTTAGATACATACACAGTTGTGCTTATGAAATTTCAGAACAACTTAGCAGACAAGGATAAATTACTAAAACAACTTTCAATGTTCTCCTTGAAACTGCAGGTAGGAACCTGTAGTGTGAGTTGCTGAAAAGTGTGGAATTAAAAAAAAGAAAGTATGGAATTCAAAAAGAAAAAGTTGTATGAGCAGGATTTTTTCAGTTCTTCAATTTTAAGGCACTGTATGTATTAAGAAAAAAATGTATTGCTCTGTTCCTTCAAGGAGCCTATAATGAACTAGGAAATACAGACATATCGAATTATACGTGTAAATTCTGTGACAGAAGAATTAAGCATCATGGGAGCAATGGAGAGAGAATTTAATTCTGATGGATCATTGAATTGGGCTTTGAGGAATGAGGGTTTTCCAGGAATTGAAGATGGGAGGAAGTAATTTTGTCTGTCCCCCTCTCCTTCTTCTGTTATAGAACTGAAAAATGACTTAAGGCTGTGTTTATTAAGATAAATATATTTGTGAGCAGATAAAGAGTAGATTGGAATTGGAGATTAATTAGGCTGTTATAGTTGTTTAAACGGTTTGATGATGGCCTGAACTGGAGCAGTAACGATAGGACAGAAAGAGTAGATAGTTTTTTTCATGACATTTTGGAGGTAGAATAAGAAAAGTTTATTGACTATATATTGTTAGAAAAGGAAACCGTTAAGATGTTTTGAGTTTTTTAGTTTGGATAATGAGATATTTGTCACTAAGATTATTGATATATAGAGAGGAGATAATTTTGGGAGGGGTTGGAAGAAAATGACTAGGGATTTTACTTGTTAAATACTAGGTAATTTTAGGACATCTAGGTTGAGAGCTCAGAATATGCTGGTCTGAATATGAAGTTGGGGGTGGAGGTTGGGAATAGAGATATAAAACTGCTTATAGGTTAAAATTATCTGAATGAGAGTTAATGAATTTACGTATAAGAGAGAGGATTAGAAAGAGACGTGTCCATTTTTGGGAAGAACAGAGGAATCATGACTTGTGAGACAGTGGAAGGAAAGAGACTTGATTTTTATCTCAGTTATGAGGAAAACTAGAAGGAAATGGAGAAGTTCAAAAATAGGAGTTTCAAAGGAAGAAGAGAATGATGGTTAAAAGCTTCAGAGGGATTTAATGGTGTGCAGACTGAAAAGGGAAACTTGTATTTAGGGGAAGAACTAGCTGGATTTGATAGAGACTTTCATGAGTTTGGTTTTGTATAGCCTCAGGTATCCAACAGAGAATTACTTTAAAAAGAAAAAACAAATGAAGTACCACATTGCATTAATAGAATTCTGTTCATAATAAGGGATATAATGCGTATTCTGTGTTGGTTAGAACACATTTACAATGTTGGCCTTATTTCTGTAAGCTACACTTTTAGAAAAGTAAATGAAAAATTGGATATGTCAAGAGGAGGGTAACCCATGAGAACCATTGAAGAAATTGAGAGTGCTTATTGTGGGGAATGGAAGATTTGACTTGGTAGAAATGAGTGAAGAAGGGGAGGGAACAGTTATTTTAAGGTAGTGAAAGGCTGTAATGGATTGGTCCATGGAGCAGAATTAGATCCAGGATAACACCAGACTTTTTTTTAATAAGAACTAGGATATTCTCTTAACTACAGTTACAGTGATTAAAATTAGGAAATTTAACATTAACATAATACTATTATCAAATGTTTAGTCATTAATTTTGTCAGTTATCCTATAATAGCAATTACTTTTATAGTTTTTTTAAAATCAGAGACCATGTATTGCATTTAATTATCATCTCTCTCTAATTTCCTTTAATCTGCAACAGTTCCTCAAATTTCTTGACTAGTTTAGACTAGTTATTTTGTTAAATGTCCCTCAATTGGAGTTTCTGATGTTTTCTTGTGGTTAGAGTCAGCTTAAATCTGATACTTTCAATTCCAGTCACTACAGTATATATTCAGATTTTCTACTTTTCCATATTTGTGATAATTTAAGTTTGTTTGCTTCACGTTTAAAAATACCTGAACCGTACTCAAAAAATGGAAAAGGGGCATCTTGTGATTTAAGGAACTCCCCCAATTGGAAAAAGGAAACAATTTTGAGTGCTAACTTTATGCCAAACATTCTTCATTTTATTCAAATGATAATTATTCAAGATTGGTGTGCTTTTCTCTTTTATAGAAGAGAAAAGTAGTTAATCTCTTCTTGGAGAGGTTGTAGTTTTTACTAGCTGTCTGACTAAAATTCTGTCTTCGACAGGGCAACTAAGTATCAGAAAAACCAGTAGGGTGTATCCTCCAGGCTTCTGAGGGCCCTGTCAACCATTGTATTGGAAATTTACTTGGGTTTTCTGTGCTGTTGTTAACTGTATGGTTTTCTGGGTGATTTTTATGAATAATAAAAGATATTCAATGATTTTATTTTATTTTTTCATCAAAGCAGTTAAAACTCAATGATGAGAAATTAGGATAACAAATGCACTTAGGGTATGTTCAGAATTTGGGTGATTGGATTTTCCCAGAAATATTTTTATGAATGAAAAATATGTATATATATTGTATATTCATAAATGTGTGATTTCTGAAAGCTCAACTACCTCTAGTTATAAAGTGGAAAAAATGGAGATAAGTCCAGGATTGTAGAGAGATGAGATTTAGTCATGATGGTAGTATGAAGGATAGGGAGATGTAGTATGAGAGTTGGAGACTAAAATAATGTGGTAGAAGTAATTTGGTCTCCAGCAATTTTACACATTTAGGTTATGCCCAAAATGATTGAAAACAGGGTCTTGAAAAGATATATATTACACCCATGTTCATAGCAGCACTATTCATAATAGCTAAACTGTAGAAGCAACCACAATGTCCATTGATGGACAATGGACAAAATGTATATGTATGCAGAATATTATTTGGCTTTAAAACGGAAGAAGGTTCTGATATATGTTGCAACATGGATGAACTTTGAGGATATTATGGTAACTGAAATGAACCAGTCACAAAAAGACATATGCTATATGTTTCCACTTACATTACATATTTAGAATAGTCATACAGACAAAAAGTAAAATGGTGATTTCTGGGGGGCTGAAGGAGGAGGAAACAGGGAGCTATTTATTCTTTAAGAGGTATAGTTTCAGTTTTACAAAATAAAAAGAGTTCTGGAGATGGATGGCGGTGATCGCATAACATTAGAATGTATTGAGTTCTCCTGAACTGCACACTTAAAAATGATTAAGATGGTAAATTTTATGTTGTGTATTTTATTACAATCAAAAAAAATTGGGAGAGAAGTAATTGTGGCCTCTCTCTCTTAAGAGGCATGTGTTTACCTGCTAGAAAATAAAATACCTGAAATACTTTTGGTGCTATATGCTATAGTAGAGATTAGCACATCTCTACTATAAATTTATTTTTTTGCTTCTTGTTTATAGTACTGTTAGTTTCAAATGTAATTAACCTTTCCAAAACCTTTTTATTGAAATATAACTTGCATACATAAAACACATCATCATAAAGTATATATAGCTCAGTGAATTTTCACAAACTGAACATTCATTCTCTGGGTAACCAGCAACTAGATAAAGAGAATATTAGCAGTACCTCCTTTCAATCACTTTCTGCTTTCCCATCCCAAGGGTAACTTTTATCCTGATTTCTGGCAGTATAGATTAGTTTTCTGTGATTTTGAACTTTATGTAAAAGACATCATATAGTATTAACTTTAATAATTCATTAAATATTTTTACTGCTTTTGTTACATGAGAGTCAGTACAAGTTTTATCCTTTCGTCTAGGAAAAGAGTATCTTTTGTATTGGCGTGATTAGTTTAAGATGTAAATCTGCACTGTTTCATCAACTTATAGAAAGTTCCATAGCTTTGTATGATGAACATGACACATTTCCTGAGAAATGATGAGAAATTATGTCGATTTATATCTTCTGGATAAAGACAAAACTTCTTAGTGGAAAATAAAAAATAATTAAAAATGGTTTAGATATAAAGCAGGATTAAATTTGGAATACACAATTTAGGCATTTCTAGAAGATTTTGATGCTGGTGTGTTCCAAGGGGCATACCGATGAGAAAAAGGGTAATACTGTAGAAAGAAATATAAAAAGGACTTCAGTGATTTGTATGATACTGAAACCAGCCTCTGTTAAGGTAGGACAGCATGAAACTCTTCTAGTAGAGAAGCCTGACAACACTTGACTATTTTTTTGGTGATGTCTTGTGTTCCATGGTAAATACTTTTCTTAGGCTGTGAGTTTTCTTAGTGTGAGAAGTTGGGCCATACCCTAAAGACAGTGGAAGAAAGTGGCATGGTAGTGGTTCTTGCCAGGTATGTTTGGTCTGAGGTTCTGATAATGAGGTGTTTGGCATTTGGTATCTGTGTGTTACTCTGATATGCATAGCTACTTCTATGTTAAGATATTTTGTGGTTCTTTGGATAAGAAAATTTTCCTTAGATAAATTGAAATAGCTTAAAGTCAGCATTTCTAACCATCCTATAGCCTTGAGTAGTCAGTATCAAAATGCCCTGTTGGAGTTTCCCTTTTAACCATTATTGATTTCTGCCATATTTATGACATATCTTTAGGTTTGATTTTTAAGATGTGCAAAAATTTTGAAAACATCTAAAACCAAAACATCAGGTTAAACTTTTTAAAATTAAAATTGATTAGGTTTATCAGAAAATTTGGATGAGATAATAAATTGGATTAGTTGACCTAAATTTAAAATTGTCTTTAGTAACATTAAAACATTTTAAGATACAATGAGCAATAGCAAATTAGTAAAGCGTATTATAAGCCTTCTTTTCTATGTAAAATATGCTTCCTAAGCTAAGCTATATTTTTTTTTTTTTTTTTTTGAGACAGAGTCTCACTCTGTTGCCCGGGCTAGAGTGCCGTGGCGTCATCTTAGCTCACAGCAACCTCAAACTCCTGAGCTCAAGCAATCCGCCCGCCTTGGCCTCCCAGAGTGCTAGGATTACAGGCGTGAGCCACCGCACCCAGCCTAAACTAAGCTATTTTAATGAACTTTCTTATGCAGTCATTTAAAAATGAATTTAGAATTTTTGTTAACAAATGCAGCT
>CAUYSK010024579.1:0-40908 GCA_963575035.1 Avahi laniger
ATAGAAAAAATTAGCCGGGCATGGTGGCGCATGCCTGTAGTCCCAGCTACTCGGGAGGCTGAGGCAGGAGGATTGCTTGAGCCCAGGAGTTTGAGGTTGCTGTGAGCTAGGCTGATGGCACGGCACTCTAGCCCAGGCAACAGAGCGAGACTCTGTCTCAAAAAAAAAAAAAAAACAAAAACTGGGTTGGCAGCAGACTATTCAAAAGTAGACAAGTAGGAAAGAATATTGGTTTTTTTTTGTTTTTCGTGTGTGTTTTTTATTTGAGATAGAGTCTTGTTGCCCGGGCTAGAGTGCCGTGGCGTCATCCTAGCTCACAGCGACCTCAAACTCCTGGGCTCAAGCGATCCTCCTGCCTCAGCCTCCCGAGTAGCTGGGACTACAGGCATGCGCCACCATGCCCGGCTTATTTTTTCTATGTATTTTCAGTTGCCTAGCTAATTTCTTTCTGTTTTTAGTAGAGACGGGGTCTTGTTCTTGCTCAGACTGGTCTCGAACTCCTGAGCTCAAACGATCCGTCCACTTTGGCCTCCCAGAGTGCTAGGATTACAGACATGAGCCACCATGCCTGGACCAAGAATATTGTTTGTTTGAAAAATAGCATGAAGTTACCTGTGTCTGGAGCTTAGGTTCATGTGCATAGAGTGGATAAGAAAGAGAAATTTTTAAATTATAGAGAGTATTGAAAGTAGATTTAAGGCTTAGTGTCAGATTGTGAAGGCTTCATATGTATGCTAAGGTGTCTAGATTTGGTATAATTTTTTAGGAGATACTATTCATTTTTAAAAGGGAAAATAGTGTTGTTAGATTTGGATTTAGAAAAAAATTTTGTCACAATGTAAAGTCAGACTTGATGGTGGCTACACCTGCAGTAAGAATCCCAGTTAGGAGGTTGCTGTGGTACTCAGAGTAAGAAGTAGGAAAAAAATAACTGATGGTAGCATTCAGGGGGAACATCACAGTTAAGGGTAAATGGACAAAGAAGTTGAAAATGGGTTGAGAAGTTTTTTTAAAAATTTTTTTTATTTTCTGTGTTTGTTTTTAAATTAGAACTCCTGGGAAAGAATTACAGTAAATTAGTTCAGTTTAAGACCATTATATTCTAATATTTCAGTTAATTTTAAGTATGTATCAAACTTTAGCTTCCCAGAGCAAACACTATAACTTCACAAGTTTTAAAATATTTTTATTATTTTTTCTAATAAATTCTAAGTCAAAGTATACCTAACCTGCGTTAAAAAATGTGCAATCAACTCTGCTTTCATTAATTGGAGAAGAAAGCAGGTATAATACATGTAAAATTTTAGTACAAAAAGCTTACATTAAATAATTTTTAGGGATTGTCATGAGATTTTCATCTGAGGTACTGATAGGTACCAATTACATAATTGTATCCTCTTCTTTTCCTTACTTTGTGCATATTTCTTTGCATTTATATTCAGAAGCATATTGATATAAGTTTGATGGCAAGTAGACAACACATATATGATGAACTAGAGTAAGTAATTAAAAACTGATTGCATTTGGTTTAGCTTAAAATTTTCTGAGTTGAAAAACAATTTTTTATAGTCAGATTGTGAATTTATAAGACAGAGACTTACTTGTACTTTGATTATAGACATTTGCCTTGGTAGCAATTTGATTCTACATTTCTAATTGCTTTATTGTTTGCAAAGCTTGCTCAGGGTAACAGGTAAGACAGATTATTTGGAGAAGAGACTTAAAAAGAGAATCTATATTCGCTTGTAAATACTCTCAATCTGTACTTTGTCAATGTTATGTATTACGTATTATACATTGTGAGAAATGAATCAAAGATTCTGTTGGTAAAAACTACCAAGTGCACAAACTAAAGAATATTAAAATTATGAGGGAAAATAAAATTTTGTGTGTAGTTTTACTGCTCTTCAATTTTCATGTTAAAAAATTTGAAACCCTTTATAAAAATGTGTGTTGGCAATTAAGTTGGTCATTTTAGCTGGCTCCTAAGATCAACTTGTATCCTCTACAATTAAGGTAGTAAGAAACCTAATTTGTATAGAATAATTTGATTTTCTGCCTAAGAAATAGAACAAAATCAACTACAGAAGTAAACTAATTTCCTGGAAGGGAAGAGGAGATTTCTTGCATGTATATTTATTTATCTTTTAAAAAAGATATTTTTAAATTGTAAAAGTAAAACCTATTAGTAAGCATTCACATTAATTTAATTGTGAATTCTGTATTAAAATTCTATTAATTTTGAATTCAAGAAATTAGAGTGTACTTTAAATTTATCAAAATAATTGAGTATCTCTTATCATTTTAATTATAATAACAACTGCATATATCATGTGCCTGGCACATTGCTAATCACCTTAGATATTTATGTCATTTTAATTCTCCCAAATAACCTTATGAGATGGGCAACAATATCCTCATTTTGTGTGTGAGGAACCTGTACCCCAAGGCCATATAGCTATTAAGTGGCAGAATCAGAATTTGAAGTTAGGTCTGTCTAGCTTTGAAACCCATACCTTTAATTCATTCTGATATAGCATTATCTTATAGTAAGATTTGTTAGGCTATCCTTGCAGCTTAGTAGTTGCTTTGAATCTATAGTTGTTTTAAAAATCATTTTCCCCTAACAGATTTTTAATATATTTATTTTAAGTGATCCTGAACACCTATACTTCTAGAATAATTTTAAGGTGACAGACCAGAAAGTAAGCACTTACTGAAGGTTTACATATGCCATTAAATTTATAAGCTAGCTGGGTGTGATGGCTCATGCCTGTAATTCTAGCACTTTGGGAGGCAAAGGTGGGAAAATTGCTTGAGGCCTGGTGTTGGAGACCAGCCTGAGCAAGAGTGAGACCGCAGCTCTACAAAAAATAGAAAAATTAGCTGGGTGTTGTGGCACACGCCTGTAGTCCCAGCTACTCGAGAGGCTGAGGCAAAAGGATTGCTTGAGCCCACCAGTTTGAGGCTGCAATGAGCTATGATCACGCTATTGAACCCTAGCCCAGGCAATAGAGCTTTTTCAAAAAAAATAATAATAATTTATAAGCCAATTTATGATAATTAAGGAATGGAAATTTATTATGAAGGACAAAATAAGACTTTTTTAAAAATAAAGTATTCTCCATCACTGAACTATATGGAAGCATTATTGTAAAAGATTGCAACTTATAAGAACACAGTAATAATTAATGAATGATTCTCCTAAAATACCTAAAAGTAACAGCCACTGGATAAGAGCATAGAATGGACTTATCAGGACATTAGCAACAGGTTCCATATTTTATATTTGTTCTGTTCTAGTATGAATGTGTAACTGAAAACAAAAATAATAGTAAATATATCCATTAGGTACAGCTTTTTATTAAGTCAAGTAGAGATTAATTTCTAATCTACTTAGAAATTTACCCTAGTGATTATGTTTTGAATTTGTTAAAGTTTTCTTGGATTTTGATTTTTTTCTATCTTCCCCACCCATGGCCTCACCTGCTAAGTTAAAATGTCTTACTTTTTTTAAAGGTGTTTGTTGGAAAATAATGAACTGTGTTAAAAATCTTGATTTACCATAACTGTTTTATGCTTTTGGTTTCCTTTCTTTATGTAGATTTCTATGGGAAGCCGCTGCCTCCCCTGGCTGTGCGACAGAGACCCAACAGTGACACTCATGATGTGATCTCATAGCCAAGTCATGTGGATGAGCTCTCTTAATATCAATAAGGTGAACTGGGATGTTCTTTTTTCTCAAAAGAAGAAAAACCCTGAACATTGTTGACTGGGGCAAGATAACAATAGTGATTTCAGTGAGGAGGTTAATAGTTAAGGATCTCACTTGATAATTACCCATGTTCTTCACAGTTAAAATAGAAAGAAAGCAAAATGGCCAGTAGATGGGATGAGCGTTTGGATGAAGTTAGAAAGATTTAGTGTTGTCGCTGTGTTGTGCACATCCCCACTCATGAGCGTATTCCTGAAGGAAAACTTCTTCAGAGAAAGAGCCAATGGACTCTTTTCTTTACTATTTGTATACTTTTCTTTACTATTTGTTTTAATAGTCTGTATTTCTGTATATTAAACATTTTTTGTAAAATACATGCACATGGAAGGGGAACTTCTGGGAATTTATAAACTAAATTTTTAACTATTTTTATATTTTTCTAAAACTTTTAAGAATTTTAATTACTATGATATTGATCGTGCACTTTTCTGTAGATGCTTTGTTTAAATTGTGTCTGAAAAGTAGAGTTGATTTACTTGATAGACATGAACTATAAAAACAGGATATATTTATATGACTTCAGGTATGTTTTTTAATAACATTGTTCTTGAAGTGTATGTCCCAATTTGTCCTAATTTAAAAATAATACCTTTTTAAAATAGTAGATTCTCAGATCTTTATTCTAACATATTATGTGATTTGAAAGCAATACCCAAGGAGAAAGTTCATTTTGTTGTTGTTGTTTGTTTTCTTTGGTGATGATCTTAATAAATGAAAGAGACTCGAAATACCATCTTTACCTAAATGCTTTTTAAATTAATTAAAGTATATTCTGTGAGATATTATTAAAAGTTTCAATAAACCCATATTGTAAAGGTTAGATACCTTCAGAGATCAAGGTGCTCCCTTGTTCTGTCAGAAGCTGCAGTGACTCTTTTAGGTTATTATAATTCTTTCATGCCTTGAAATTAAAGGCAAAAAGATTAAAAAGCTACTGCAGGTCCAAAGATTTGTGTTTTACAACTGGGAAATAGCTTGACTAAAGCAATAAGAGTAAAAATATTGGTTTAGAATTACTTTTGTAAAGAAATAATTCCAAAATAGTTTCTCAATTTAGAAGGATAACACTTCTCTTGCACTTAAGAATGGCATCCATAGGATGAATTCTCTGTTCACCTGACATTTAGACAAACTTTTAGATTTATATTTGGAATAATAGATTTATAATGTTGCATTTAATTGAAAACATCTTTATATCAAGGTGAAAACTCTATAAATGGAATGATTTCTATATCGTTAAGATTGGTGCTTCTGGTAACTTGTACTGACAATAGACACAGACTGGTATCTGATAATAACATTAAGAAGTACATTTAATGCAGTTTACTATGATTATTTTAAAATTTTATTTCAGAGCATTATATTCTCATTTTTTAACTCACTCAACTTTCATTAATTAGGTCATTTATTCCTCTAGTCAGCATCGTATAGTTTGTTGGAGTTTGTACATGGGACCTACCTACCACACTGAGGGAGTAAAAAGCATTCTACTTCAGCTATAAAATTCACAACGATGTAAATTTGATAGGTGGCCGAAATGTGATGAAAAGCAACACAAGAAGACAATGTGTAAATGCTGTATTGGATTTTGGATGGAAAACTGAACAACTTTTTGGTTCCTTTTGTAATATTTACATTCATTCAATTTCTAAACAAAACTCATATTTTTGCCATCTTTTTAATATTTATCTAGTTTGAGAGTATACATGTTTTTAAAATTTGTGTTTTCTATCAGTGTTTACTGTAGTGTATTTACTGACTCCATTTAATAAAAACAAATAAAAATGATTTTGAAAATAAATATATTACAAAATGGAATTAGTGTTTTATATAGCTCTCTCAAAAAATTTAATTTGTATTCTGAAAGCATTCTAAAATACTTTAAAACATGTTCTGTAAATCCAGGTAGATTTTAACAAATACCTATTTTGCTATATGCTACATTTTTAATCATCATGAATTATGACATTTTCACACAATAAAAATAATTTATGCTAATATCTCATTTCTCTTTTCATTTGGTGCATTGAAATGATTTTGTTTAGGTCATAAAATGGGTATGTTTTCATATGATTTTTGAAAGACAATTTAAATCAGTGGATTAAAATAATGTATTTTTGTTATTTTACATGAAAAACTTTTTTCTCCATCCAAGTTTTTATATAGGAAATAATGTTGTGATTTTAAGCACCACTAAAAATAATATTTTACTATATGATTCTAGATGATTTGATGTCTGTGTTTTATTAAAGCTACTGGTCCACAGATGTTTTTATTTATTTAAAAGATAATCCTTTGACACATATGCCGTTATGTGTAAAATGCATATGTGTATACTATATATGCAATATTGTATATAATTGATATCAAGTATAAAACTGTGCATGGAAACACTAGAAACAAATGTTGTCAAATGCTAACAGTGAATTTTTTTGAGTTATTGGTTGTGTATTTTCACCAACTTTTCAAACTATTTTTGTAAAATTTGGTTAATTTTTATGATAGGGAAACAAATTTATAATTTTGTATAAATTAAGCACCATATTTTCTGCAAGTTTAAAATTAAGTGCTCTTTTAAATGCCAAATGAGGCCCGGTGCAGTGGCTCATGACTGTAATCCTAGCACTCTGGGAGGCTGAGGCTGGCAGATTGTTTAAGCTCAGGAGTTCGAGAACAGCCTGAGCAAGAGCGAGACCCCATCTCTACCAAAAAAAAATAGAAAGAAATTAATTGGAAAGCTAAAAATATATAGAAAAAAATATTAGCCAGGCATGATGGCGCATGCCTATAGTCCCACCTACTCGGGAGTCTGAGGCAGAGGGATTGCTTGAGGTTGCTGTGAGCTAGGCTGATGCCACGGCACTCTAGCCCGGGCAACGGAGCGAGACTCTGTCTCAAAAAAAAACTTAATAAAAAAAATTTAATAAATGCCAAATGAAAGATTAGAAGTCCCTTAATATGTAAAACCTAAAACCTGTGAATAGCCGAGAGCAGCTGACCTATAGAATACACCATTGTATTTGCAGGTGATCTCTTAGTAAGTGTTCTCTTACTATGACAATATTTTGATTTGATACTCAGTTCAGTATGCCATTCTATTCATGTTACTCAGTTTCTCCCATTCCAACTAAAGAAATCAAATGCTTCCGGGTGACAAAAGCTGTTCAAAAGTGAAACTGTTTATACAAGTAAAGCTGTAGCTTATAAACTTTATCATTCTTGGGTTTAATTTCTTTTTTTTTTGTGAGACAGAGTCTCACTCTGTTGCCCGTGCTAGAGTGCCATGGCATCAGCCTAGCTCATAGCAACCTCAAACTCCTGGGCTCAAGCAATCCTCTTGCCTCAGCCTTCCAAGTAGCTGGGACTACAGGCATGCACCACCATGCCAGGCTAATTTTTTCTACATATTTTTAGTTGTCCAGCTAATTTCTTTCTATTTTTTTTTTTTTTTTTTTAGTAGAGACGGGGTTTTGCTCTTGCTCAGGCTTATCTGGAACTCCTGAGCAATCCTTCCCCCTCGGCCTCCCAAAGTGCTAGGATTACAGGAGTGAGCCACCTCACCTGGCCTTGGCTTTAATTTCTAAATTTTTCTTTTGGTAGAATATGCTTTGCAACTGAGATTCTGCTAATACTGATTATTTAATTTATCAAGAAATATGTTCCAGCTGATCCAAAGAACAAACTCAGATATTTCAAAATTTCCAACAAATATGGTATAGGTTATCAAAATATAATAGCAGTATTCTTTCAGCTTTGTGGAAACAGCATAATTGATGGCTTTTTTTTTGAGACAGAGTCTCACTTTGTTGCCTGGGCTAGAGTGCTGTGGCATCAGCCTAGCGCACAGCAACCTCAAATTCCTAGGCTCAAGCGATCCTCCTGCCTCAGCCTCCCGAGTAGCTGGGACTACAGGCATGCACCACCATGCCCCGCTGATTTTTTCTATATATATTTTCAGTTGTCTAGCTATTCTTTCTATTTTTTTAGTAGAGACGGGGTCTCGCTCTTGCTCAGGTTGGTCTCGAACTCCTGAACCTTGAGCGATCCACCCGCCTCGGCCTCCCCGAGTTCTAGGATTACAGGCGTGAACCACCGCGCCCAGCCTAGACGGCTTTTTTTTAAGAAAAAGTAAGAAATCAGAAATGAATTTCCTTTAATGAAGGGGATTAGCTTATAATTTAAGGGAAAATAGGAAAAAAATCATTTACCTGTTTAGGGCCTGTGTTGTAAATTCCTCCATGTGCCAATGAGGACACAGAATTTATGACTTAGGTAAGTCAATCAGTGGTTTCCAAATTTTTATAATAATACCTGCTGTCAGTAAACATTTTTAATATATGTTTATATTTAAGTTATTTTATTAGTTTGCCAGGGCTGCCATAACAAAATACCACAGACTGGGTGGCTTAAACAACAGAAATACATTTTCTTACAGTTCTGGATGCTGGAAGTCTTAAGCCCAAGGTGCTGATGGGTTTTGTTTCTCCTGAGGCCTCTCTCCTTGGCTTATAAAATAGCCACTGTTTTGCTGTGTCCTCACATGGCCATTTCTCTCTGCACATGTCCCTGCTCTCTCTCAGTGTGTTCAATTTTCCTCTTTTTATCACTTTGTATAACTTAACTTTTTAAAGGCCTTGTCTCCAAATATAGTCACATTCTGAAGTTCTGGGGGTTAAGGCTTTAACATGAATTTTGGAGGGACAAATTTCAGTCCATAAGTTACATACTTGTTCTATTGTACTATGTACATTTTTAAATCTGCCCTCCTAAAAATTAATTTTAAAAGGTTAGACAAAACTTAATAAAAATAGAAGTCATTATATTTACTTTCAACTTGCAGCAGATTGTCTGCTAGAGTTTGTCCATACCACTTTGGAGCCCTAAACTTTAATAAAATGCAAGCTTCACCTGAAGCTTAAGCCCAAGATTGCCTATACCTATGCTGTGTTCTCTGGATCACAGTTTCCTCCATTGTATTTTTCTGCCATATACTTTAAAGAGCTAAGGGCTCTCTTGATTTCAGATTGTTTTACTAAAAAGCCAGCCCTTACCTTTTTTACAACATAAACCTCTATATGATCATGAAGGGTTTTGAGACATTTTAATATAATTATGAAAATTCATAAAACATAGCTAGTTTAGGAGATGGTCTGTAAAGTGTACTTATTCTGAAACACTTCTTAGATCAACCAACTTTACAATAAAATTGCTTCGGTATGTAAAAATTCATTTCGTGCCTACAGGTTAAGTCTTTATTAAATTGCTTGGTTCTTTAACACTACCATTAAAAAAAAAAGTCATTTCTGGTATTCAGCTCAATTTATTTCATGTCTTCAGGGTTTCAAACAAGTCTACTTCTATTAATAACAGTTTCTATTCCTAAAACTCAATGTAGAGCTTTGTTTATTCTTCAGTAGCTATTTGGGTTGGGGGTAAGGGAGTAAATCCATTAACATTCTCATGATACACACATTGATTCTAGATTAATTAAGGGGTTAAGTATAAAAGATCAACTATTAAAAAAAGGGGTAAAGAAACAAATGGCTTTCCTCTGTGGGATGAAATTTATAAGCCTAAAAGCAATGGAATCAATAACAAACTCAATTGATAATGCATAAAAACTTAAAATATGTTCACATTTAAAGTCAAATGGTTGTAAGAAAAATTGGGAAAGTATTTAAAATGTGACATGGTTAACATCTCTAATATAAATACAAACAAAATAGAACTAAGACACCTGTAAATCAGTGGGGGATAAGCAGGTAATCTACAAAAGAAATAAGTAGGAATATTTGAAAACCTACCCAAACTAAAGGCATAATTAGAAATCATAAGGAGATTATCAAAAATGGAGATAAAATTCGTGAGTGAAGATGTTTATTTAAAATCAGAAAATAGAAATATGCTAATAGTCACAAAACAATATTACAGAATTAATATGACCTCTTTCCAAGTAAACAGTCTTTCCCTCACAGAAATATAGATTCTTACTACCTTCTTAAAATTCTTTTACATGTTTACATTGCAAATATACTACTACAGTATTAATTCATTAATTGCAACATTCTATAATGACCACAGAAAAATAAATTTATAAAATTTCTAAGTATGGAGGCTGACGGGTACACTAATTTTTCCACAAACATCCAACAGATAATATACATTTCATCGTTTCTCTCCTTAATGCCGTATTTTCTTTTGTCATCAAATATAAATTCTAATAAGATGCATTTTTAGATTATTGGGAAACTTGTTTAAATATATTAAGTTTCAAATCACATTAGTGGTAAAGACATATTTTTACATGGTTATAAGTCTTGTGCTTATTGCATATACCTATACTGATACTGTGAGCATCAAGGGCCAACTCAAAACGGTGCTTATTGGACGTCGGAGACCATATTAAGCACTGAATTTTTTTGTGTGCGTGATAAACCGCTGATTGCTGCTACAAGGGGTAGTTACTAAAGAGTAACACTAAGAGAGTAAGTAAACTATTCTTATCAGAATGGGTGTAATAAACACCTTCCTAAGAACCATTAACATTGCTCATTGTAAAGGTGAATGGGAGGCTAGTGTGGACGGTCATGTTAGTCTTAAGGCATTTGGTATCAGAACGTGATGATGATAATCGCAGAGATGATAATCTCAACGATCGTGGTAGTAAAAGTAGCGGCAGCTCACATTTGGGCGTTTACTGTTCCCTAGTGTCTGTGCTAACGGCTTTACAGGTGTATTTCAATTTGATCACGTAACATTCCCCATTAGGAGGAGGAGAGATTATCCCCATGAGCCAGTTCTGGCAAGTCATATGACTTATTTCACATTTCACCCTTTTATCCTTGAGTACTATCCATTGGCCAGCTCTGGTAAAACATGTGACTTATTTCACCATATTTCACCCTTTATCTTTAAGTACTAACATCTGGGCCAAAGAGAGTCATCAGATTCGGTAGATTATTCAGTAACTAGCTTCGTTTTTGAGAACATTTTAAACAATCATACAACATAGCCCAAAGACTTGTTCTTTTTTCAAACCCTATACACTGAGACAGTTCAGCACCAAGTATGAAGTTCTAAGATACGGCCGGCGCCCAAGCTGCGGCCGCCCCATGCTCCGGCCACCAGCCCCAGCCCCAAAAGTCAACTCCAAAAGCCTCGCCCACTGCCTCCGCGGGCTTGGAAATACCCGCCTCCATCAGGCATCCGGAAAAACGTCTCGTGTGTCTCTCGCGGGAGTTACGCCTCTGGCGAGATTTCCATAGCTCAAGCAAAGCAGAACCTCGCGAGACTTTGAACCGGAAAAGTGAGAACGGAAGCGGAATTTCGCGGATCCCGGAAGTCAAACTGTTCTTTCAGTTTCCTGGAGGCTTTTTGGTGGCAGTTCTTATAGATCTCTAGTTTGGAAGTTCAAAGCAGGATGCTGCTGACCCGGGTGAGGTGTGGGGCCCGGCCTGGCTCCTCTGAATGAACCAGATACTTCTCTGTGAGGCCGAGGGGTGAAGGAGGGGAACGGGATGGGGGAACTTCACCTTTGGCCGCCCCTTCGCGATATCTGGATTTCCCTGGCTTCTTTATCGAGCCCTGGAATAATGCTCAGTGCATTGACGCTTGCTCTTTAGCGTTTTCTCCCGAGGACTCTCCTCCGTGTCCGGGTTACCCATCCCCTCAGTCCAGCTTGCAGACTTCTAATACTTCTTCCAGCTCCTCGAGGGCTAAAATTTGTCTTGTGTGTCATTGCTGTGTCCTGGGAGCTTACAACATTGTCTTACGTAGTAGACCCTCGATGCACTTTTCTTGAATGAATAAATGAAACAACTGCAAGGAAATTTCAAGAGTAAACTACAGTGACTTTTTTCTTAAATTAACTTTTATATGGAATAATTTTAGGTCTACAGGAGAGTTGGGAAGAGAGTAGAGTTCCTATATACCTTTCACTAAGTTTCCCTTGATATTAACGTCTACAGCAACTTTTTAGAGCTGTTTTTGTTCTTTTTGGCACAATTTCCTTAGCACCACTAGCTTCTGCCTTACATTTTGTTTCACATTGGACAATGCTCATTTGGAGAAATTCTCCTTTTTCATAAGTGTGCAGCGTATCGTAATACAATTTTATTACAAGTAAGGTATTGCTCCCATTTCAAGAACTAGTAATTCTCCGAAAAAGTGTTCTTATAGTAAAAAAAAAATAACGACTGTGCTAATGTTGAAGTTCAACAAATTTATAATAATATCTGTATGTCAGCAACTTTTTCTTCTTATCATAGCTGAAAGGAAAATCAGAGGGGAAACTTACAAAACAGATTTGCAAAGTTGTGTTGGATCATTTTGAAAAACAATATTCCAAAGAACTTGGAGATGCCTGGAATACAGTAAGGTTAGTATAATTCATCTTTTGAAGCTTTATGATAGTACAGAGAAAGTTTATAATATAACCTTTCAGGGGAGAGAGGCCCAGAGAATAACCAGTAAAGGAACCTAAACCCTGTTGCCCTTTCCTACTGAGGCTCTAAGAAGGAAAAACTAAGAAATAGTTAAATAAATTGAATCATAAGATGATGGAAAGGGAAGTAAGATAACTTTGTAATGATAGCAAAAATTGTTATTCCCTTGCCTTGAGTAATTGCTTTCATCCTTGAAACAGGAATGCCCAACAGTTTGACAAAATGAATTATACTATAACAGAAAAATCTTAAAACTTTTGGGATATTTGACTATTTTCTGAAATTTAGAAGATAATACAACAAATCTTTAAAACCAGCACTGCTTTATCTTAGCTAAAATCATACTTTATTTGCTAACCATATTTCTTCTCTATGGCTGGTTATATTTTGAACACATGCACACATACGTACACACACATAAGTTCTTTAAATGTATTATAAAAAAACATTTAATGCATGGAAGTGGGAAATTTATTTTATATATTGGATGAATTTTGCTGTTGGTCAGAATGTTACTGTGTGGGTTCTTGACACTTGGTGCCTGACACAGTATATAATGTCTCCTGGAATACACAGAACAGGATAGTCCCCATATCCGTTTTTTATGCAGTTCAGGTGGTGGTCATGTGGGGAGAATAGAGGGGTGTGGTTACGAGGATGTAAATTGCTAATTTGTAAGTATTACGTGTAATAGAAGTAGGCCTTGTCTTATTTAACAAAGCCTGAAGTGCCAGCAAAGGCCTGCGGAGAAACCAGGTCTCGGTGACTTGTAGGGAGTTATTTTGGCAAAAGGAACCAGATGTTCTAGGTTGAGGAAAGTGGATATATTGCTCATGAAGTTAGGGGCAAAAGCATTTTGCTCAGGGGAAAAAAAGTTACATAGCTACAGATAATATTTGGGACTTGGTCCAGATGATAATTTTTCAGATGGTTTTCTTATTCTCTTGGATCAACTCAATAAACATTTCTTCTTTATAAAGAACAGCTTTAAGTATTTTTTAAAATAAAGAGATTAAGTCTTGGCTAATAAAGATCATAAAGTCTGAGATGGTTCTGTTAGGTAGATAGTGAGGGATTCTGGATCTCCTAAGGATGAAAGTGGGAGCTGTTGCCCCCATCTTGGTCCTGCCCCACCCTAATTCTCCATACCTGGGGAAGGAGGGAATACCCTACAAATCTGCCAATCAGCACTTGGTGCACCAGCTGCAAAAGAATGCAAAGGACTCTCTGGCCCACAGGCCAAGCCACGTGGTACCATAAAGTCCAGAAAGTGACCTAGAACCCACATGTGTAGTTAAGACTCAGGTCATGTGGCTCCCAACTGTCTAATCAAAGTGATTCTATGGTGACCTCCAAACCACAAGGGAGGTTCCTATCTGGACACTGTAAAATAGGACACAGACCGTAGCCAACCTCTCTCTTCGCCCTTCTTTTTGCTTGCCCTGCTGTGGCACTGGGTCCAATTGTCATCTGTGGCATATGTACCATGCTCTGTGAACCTACATCTTGCTTTTGCCCGATAATCCTGTCTTTCTCTCCTTAATAAACCTCATTTTCATGCTTGGCTAACTTTGGCGTGTCTGGTCATTCTTCTGCCAAGAGTGCACCATGAACCGATGGTTTCAGACTAAGACCTAACAGTTCTAAGATAATTTTGGGACAACTAAGCTGTTTTAGAAACTCTTAAATACTGTAATATGGAAACACAGTTTATAGTTGTGGTTTTTATTTCAAAACCATATTTTAAAATGAATATATTCTATCACAATGAAGAAGGACTAAATAATAAAATATGTAATAAATCTATGAGACTTTCAATATGCAAAGGTACTCAAATAGAATATACAAATTACTAAAATACTTATTACATGCTTATTATGCGGCAGACAGTAGTGACTTGCATGATCCTTAGAACAAACCTGTGAAGTTTGTCTCCTGTTTTTCACCTGATACAGCACAGAGTTTAAGTAACTTGCCAAAGTTCACTCAGCTAGCTGGTAGAACTGGAGCTTGTGCCTAGGTTCTCTGACTCAAGAACTCCCACAGCTAACCCTTCTGTGTTGCCTCTCATGCCTGGGATGTGATTTAGAAAAAAAAAAAATTTATATTGCCAGAAGTGTTTTTTCCGTATACTTTATAGTAATCTGGCTAATACTCTGTAATGAGTTATTTTTCTATTTAGTGTGCTCAGATGGACATAAATTATTAATTTGACCCTAAACGAGCAGTGAACCTCAAATCCATTTAATTAGCTATGCCTTTGGCTTTATCTACCTTTTTGTTGGGTTTTTATGGTAATTTAGGTTTTGCATAAACATGTGCTAAATTTGCCATAGGCAAAATAAAGGCTTCTCAGCTTAGAAAGCAGTCTGAGCATGGAAGATGGCATGGGGAAATAAGAACAGAATTACATATTATGTTTTTAACTGTTTATTTGCAAGACACAATATTATACTTGTGGAGGCTGTTTCAGAGAAAGTTGAGTGCTTTTTCTTTTTTTTTTTTCCTATCTGGAAAGTAATTTAGTCAACATTTTTAGTTTCCCATAATCGTGGAGGAGACTTAGTACTTATTTTAATTTTGTTGTTTTGGAATAACCTTTCTTGCCAAGTCATCCTCTGAGCAGCCCTTTAAAACAGTAGTTTACCCTAGTTCAATGTTTGCTCTACTTGTTGCCTACGTGTTCTCCTTTAAGTAAGCCCATTCATGCGGCTTGACTTTAAACTTCCGACAATATGCTCTCCAGGTGTGCTGTACTTCCCAAGGTACAGTTTCATATTTCTAAGTGCTTTCTAGCAAACAGTTTTCACTTAGTTGTCATACTTCGCAGACTCAAAAGCATATTATTTTTCCCTTCCAAACCTATGTTGCCTTTGCTACTTGCATATTTTATCTCAATTAAAGATATCACTATCAATGTGGTTTCCTCCTTTGTCCTCTACTACTTTCACTACCTTTAAAGTAAAGAACAAACCTTACTCAAAAATAGATCTGGCATTTGCCCTCAGCTCCTAAGAGGTGATCTGTGAGCCCTTGTAATATCCTTCCTGATAAGAGTGCCTTTGTTTACCTGGTGTCTTGGGCCACAGGGGATAATCTAACAATGTGATTTATGCTGGGGGCTGTGGACCACAGATATCACAACTTCCAGAGAGACTTGAGACTAAAAGTCAGCTTGTATGGACAATCATATCTATGTGACCAAGCCTCAATAAAAACTGGATACTAAGACGTTAATGAGCATCCCTGATTAGCAGTACTCCGGTGCATACTGTCACACATCATTGCCCAGAAAAGTTAGCCTTGTCCGTTATTCCAGTAGAGAGGACAACTGAAATCTTCATGCTTTGAATTTTTGTGGACTCAGCATCATGAGTCTCCACCCATGGCTGATTTAAGTCTGTATGCTTTTACTCTAATAAACTATAACTGTAAATATAATAGCTTTCAGTGAGCTTTGTATGTCCTCGTGAAAAATCAAACCTGAGGATGGTCTTGGGGACCTCTGAACTTATAATTGCTGTCAGAAGTGAGAGTCATCTTGGGGACTCCCTAACTATGTACTACCTCACACCACTACTCTGCCTCTACCAAATGCTGTTGCTTCTACCTGAGAAATTTTTAATTTGTATCTCCTTTTTTTTTTTTTTAATCTCTACTGCTTCTATTTACTTAGGCCTTCATCATCTCTTATCTGGCATATTGCAACAGACATAGTCTCTCACATTTAGTATTTATCTGTTTGCTTATTTTAGGAACCAGTTTTACGGCACTCTGTGCCAGGCAATGTTCTAATATTGTAAATAATAACAATCCTCAGTACAGCCTTCTGAGGTAGTTATTATTTCCATTTGCAGATAGAAAAGCTGAGACACAAAGAGATTAAGTAACTTGCCCAAGGATGCACAGCTCACACTTAGAAAAGCTGTGGGAGTTTGTCTTACCCACACTGTCACGCTGCTTCTCTTCAGCGCTTCCATATTCCATTGGGTCACTCCTTGAGTACAAAACTCTTTTTCTCCCCTACAATCTGCAGTATTACCTTTGAACTAAAGATCTTATCACAACTAGACAGGCTCCTTCATGCCTTTGGGACTGGACATGCTTTCCTTTCTCCCTCTGTATAGTGATTAAGAGTGTAGGTTCCAATGCCACCTCTGCGTCTTGTAGCATATGACCCAGGTAAGTTACTGAGCATCTGTGTCTCTTTATCCTCCTCTGTAAAATGGGAAAAAATAGTATCTCTTTTATAATCATTTAGGAAGATAAAACGAATTTATACACACACACACACACACACACACACACACACACACACATATAAAGTCCTTGGAATATTGTTTGACATGTAGTAAATCCTTGATATGTGTTAGTATTATTTTTGTTACTATTATTAACCACTTCTTCATCAGACCTTCCTATATGCCCTTGGTAAAATTAGTTCTGTCCTTTGTGTTTCTATTGTATTTTGTTGATACAGCTATTGTAATTCGTTCAAGGTGGTATTGGCATAATTTACTAACTTGCTTTTTCTCTTTCCTGACAAGGGAGGATCTTGAAAAACCAGTACCTTAAGACTTGGGCCAGTCTTCTACTTACTCACATTTTAGGCAGTGTTTGTGTACCAGGCATCCTACTAAGCACCGAGGATACAGAGATGGACTATTTGTATCCAGACTTCAAATACATGCATGAGGGTGGATGAATTGGAAATCTGTATGAATTTTGGAAATTTTACATTCACTGTACAGAAAGCAAAACAAATATTAAACATTTATGTCTGGCCTATCTGTAACACTTTTTTTTTTAAATTTAATTTGAACACTCTCCTCACTGACCCAGAGTTCACATACAGAGGGGGAAAAACATTATATAACTAGGTAATATCACCATAATCTGTGAACGAAATAGAATGGGGTGGTTAGGGAAGAGAGGAATTAACTAGTACCTGGATTCCTGTTTTGTCCCATATGTTGTCTTTATACACATTTTCATCCTTATTCTGTGCAATACCCATGAAGTGGTAACTTTTAGCCCCTTTTGAAGTTAGAGGTTAGAACAATTGCCAGTTATCTCACAGTTATGGAAATCGAGGCCTGTGACTTAAAGCCCATGCCTTTTCCTCTACCGACTGTACTGCTGGGAAGGGTCTGGAGTCACAGCTTTGGAAGTGTGTGCACAGATTCTGTAATATGAGCAAGTCCTCCATATGCCCAGTATTTTTAGTTTTTTGATGTCTTCAACAGAAACAAATCTTCACTCATGACTTCCTGTCTGAGGTATTATAGACAACAAATCTCAGCATAAATGGCCTTTCTGTGACAGACAAGGAAGAAACATAGCCAGAATTGAGTAGGAGCCCATCAGCTCATCATTAGAATCTCTGAAGAATAAAAATACAATGGCTCAAAAACATACTTTGGTGCATTTCCAAGAATTGATTTATTCATTTCTAAAGCAGACTTTTAAAATGGCTGAATGAGCACCCTCTAGTGGACAATAATAGCACTAAAATAAGAAGTTCTATTTTTTTTTTTTTTTTGAGAACTTTGCTTGAATTTGTGTTTTCGAACCAGATACTCTACTAGGCCTTATAAGCTTCTAAGAGGAGAAGAAACATATTTTTGCAGAAAGTGGGCTAGGCGATAAAGGAAAAATGTTTCATTGGCAAATACTTAGGTTCACTGAAAGAAAACAGCTAGTTAGTTCATTTGTTTACAGGTATGCTTAACTCTGTATGCTAGAGCAAGATATTCACATCCACTTCATAGCCACAAACAGGCAAAGAGAAACGTTTTCCCAGCAAGTGGGTAGTCCATATTGTTCAAACACGGATTTCTATTTTTTTAAGCCATGGAAATTTAACACATTAACTGCCATGTGAGTTGTATTTAACTCATGCTAGTTTTGAGCCCAGGGCCTCATCAAGCATATGGAGCTCACATGTCTCTTCACCTTGGAAGCCATGTGGTATGCAGGCAACTCACGGGTTGTCATGCTATAGCATATATGTTATGTGATGGGTGGCCCCCTGGGCAAAACCCTGCAATTGCAACGTTCATGAAAATCTTGTTGATGTTCTTATTGTTATAATTAACACTGACAATAGAATTGCATATAACTCACAGAAAACAATAAATGTTTCATTAAATTAGAAAGGATCGTTTTTGTTTTTGAAGTTTTTATTTTATTTTCATAATAAAACACTGTGACCCCCAAGGAAACTTTTTTTTCCTAGTGTGGCAGTCAATGTGTTAAATTGGTTCTGTAATCTTTAGGGTTATATCAATTGTGTTTAGCAATTTCTAGATCAAAGGAGCTTTTTAATCCTCATCACTAGAGATGAAGGTAGAGTAGGGAATAGAATTGTAGAAGATAATAAAGTCACAGAAAAGTTGAATGAAAATCATTCTATCAAATAATAAACCTTCACATACATTATGTAATTTTTCAAGATTTTAATTTAAAAAGATTTTAACTTTTTAATGCTTTAACTTTGTTAAAATAGCAATTAGTCCAGACATCCTTGAATCAAGCTCAGATTCTGTTAATTTACTCAGGGGCTTAAACCCCAGGCACTTAACCAAGGAGACAGAGAAAAATAAGTTTCCCATATAAATGAGTTGGGGAAGCAGGTAAACAGGCAGAGTAACATATGCTATGATGCATCAGTATGACTTCACTGACTGTTTCTCAAAGTTTAGTTACTTCCGTGTATCATCTGTCCAGGTTCAGTTAATATTTGCCTTTTAGTCTGTTTTAATTACTGTTTCTCTTGTTTCTTAGAAATTTAGTATAAGCTAATTTTATATAATCATGAGTAAATAGATGTGCCTAACATACAGTCGATACACAGTGTATATTTAGAGAATGAATGAGTGTTGACAAGAAAACAATATGGACTTAGCATAAACTTAGCACGTTGGAGGTAGGAACAACAATGAAGTAAGATACAGAAAGATTTTCCAAGGAAAATTCAGGCCTAGGCAAGTTACAGCAAACAACGTCCAGATTCTCAACTTTCACGTATGCTCTTTCATGTATGTGTATCGACTCTGCTGCCCTCTCTACCTAAGGGAGTACTTATTCTCCATTTCCAACCTGCCTTTCTCCAATTTTTCATGACTCTATTTAAAAAGAAAAGCACACTTTCACCATCCTAACTTCTATACTGCATTCTTTGAGGGTGTCAGAACCTCCCAGGGTTAGAGACTATTGGAACGTCAGTGTAAAGGTTTATAAAGTGAATGACGAATAACTAAAAAATTCTGTGGCAAGTCAGGTGGTTTCCAAGTTTTGCTTTCAATAAAAATAAAGGAGCCCCAGTTGAGTTGTCAGCTAATAATTCATTTAAAATATTTTTGATGATAGATCACTAAGTGATTTGTGAATACAACTCAGGATTCAAAGAAGTAGGAAACACTACTATAACAAAATATATTTAATTCTAATCCACTTATTTAAATAAAGCTTTTTCTCAGCTCTTATACATACACAAAATAGGCATAAAATTGATGTTGAACCCTGGTTTATTATAGTTAGAAGTAATATTCATCCATGGATATATGGAAACAAAAGCTCATTAAAAGATCCATTTTTTTTTTTTTTTCCTGAGACAGGTCTGGGCTAGAGTGTGGTGGCCTGATCATAGCTCACCACAACTTCAAACTCCTGGGCTCAAGTGATCTTCCTGCCTCAGCCTCCCAAGTAGCTGGAACTACAGGTTTGCACCCCCATGGCTGGCCAATTTTTATATTTTTCGTAGAGGTAGGGGTCTCACTCAGGCTGGTCTCAAACTCCTGGCCTCAAACAGTCCTCTCGCCTTGACCTCTCAGAGTGCTAGGATTATAGGCATGAGCCACTGTGCCTAGCCAGGAGATCCATTTCTTATCAGTCTTTACTTTTTATGTTTATTTAAATATCAAATCAAATTTATAAGTTGTTTTGGTCAATTTTGTACTGATATTATTGATCACTGAATCTAGAAGTTACCATTTTAACACTTAGAGATTTAAGACTACGGGAAAAAACAAATTTAGTATATACATGTGTGTGTATATTTGTGGGTGGGGCCAGATAAATATGATAGGGTAATAAAAAAAAATCAAGCTCAAAAATAGGATAAAGTTATATGAAGTGGAATGCAAATAAAAGAAGAAAAGGAACAGTAAAATTTTCATCTGTTAAAAGTCAGTTCACAAATTTTTATTTGGATAATGATTGGTATCAAAACCACTCTGATATTTAGGTTCCACAGAGTATATTTTTAAAAATAGAATAATTTATATTTTAAAAATGACAATTTTTACAGTATGCTGGAAATTGCTTCCTTAAACATGATGAGGATTTTGATGTTGACTTAAAATGTGTTGGATGGTCCATAGTTTCTTTCAAAATGATATCAGTGATGTACCAGTAAAATATTTGCAGGTCACTGACCTTGTGGGTCCCAGTTCTGCTGGCTACTATGTACTTGCACTTCTTCTGGCCTTGAAGACCAGTAAATGGAGCAGTTTCAGACTAATCCTGAATCTTTGGAAGAGTCCTGAAGTGCCTCCTGGCTACTGTCTTCTTGAGTCTTCTAATAGACACTCTCTTCTGCCTGCTGGGCTATTTGCCCATCCACCAGTGCTTCGGACCCAGTAGCCACTGCCCTTTCAGCTCCAGGGTAGCAGCCCACCCAGTGCAGGCACAGGAGGGTGGTGTGTGTGGGGAGGGGCATGGAGGTCAGTGGCCAATGTGTGCAGAGGGAGCTGTGAGACACAGCATTGCTTTCTCAGGGCTCGGGAGCGCCAGCCTGAGCAGCCTTAGCAGTGTCTTCAGTGAGCTGGTCTGTTGCCGCTGGTTCTATGGGCAGGGTGTGGCAAGCTGTTCCCATCCTTAGAGGCAATAGGTCTGTTTCAGGGAGGTCAGGGTCACTTGTACTGGGTGAGTTGTAGTGTGGAAATTCTCTGCCCCTCCCCCTGGTGTACTGCTAGAGCCTCACACTTTGGGAATCACTCCTGTTAGGCTTTAAATCCTGCCTGGGCCAGACATGATGGCTAACACCTGTAATCCTCACACTTTGTCAGTCCATGTAATCTTTTGCCATGTACTACATCAGGCTACTAATTTCCCAAATGGACTATTCCTCATACTCATTCACCTGTGCATGTGCTATTGGCTTTGCCCAGGAACTAACTTTCTCATTTCTTCCTGTGAATAATTTTGACTCATTCTTCAAGATTTAACATATTTATACAAAAATCAATAATGTTCCTAAACTAACAATACTCTTAAACAATATGCTGAAAAGGAAATACACAGGATTAATAACCTTTGCTAAGGGATAGGAAAGAAAATGTGAATAGCTGAAGAAACATTCTAGTCAGGGTTGGAAAGACTGAATACAATAAGGATGTTAATTCTTTCCAAGTTTAATGCTTTTATTAATAATATTCTAGTCAAGATTACCATGTCTATTTAGATACACAAATATTTTATAAATTATTTTAACTGAATTTTAATTCTAAAGTTCATCTGAAAGTATAAACATTCAAGAATAGCTTTGAAAATTCCGAAGGAAAAAAGAAGAATGAATAGAGATTCACCCTGTCTGATATTAACCAATTGAAAGTGTCCTGCCTTTTGTTAGCTAAGGGGAGGGCACAAGCCACTCCAGTGTATATAATTAAAGTATGTTTCTGACCATTTCTCTATTACACATGACTCACAACACTGGGTGGGTTTTCAACCAATTTCTAGGGGAAGATGAGGATGAATTGTCATAGGATTTACTACGGTGGCATTCGAAAGTTTGCCTTTGAGGTCCTCTTTAGATCAGCAGCATTAGCATCACCTGCAAACCCGCAAATAATGCAAATTTCAGCCCCACCTTAGACCTGCTGAATCAGAAACTCTGGGTAGAGCCCAGCAGTCTGTTTTACAGACCATTGACACACACTTAAGTTTTCGAAATTCTTTCTGAAAAAGAGGTTATCATCCTCCAAAATAGCTGAAGTGGATATGCCAGGCTCCTATGACGTCCCATCCATATAGTAAGAGACAGTGAAAGGAGAAAATAGTTGCACATACTAGCCCTAAATTGAAATTCACATGGCACACTTCCAGTCGCAGGTGTTACATTTCAATCCAGCCATTTCTCACTGAGGCAACGCCAGGTTGAGTAGCAGCTGGAATTTATTTAATTGACCATGGTTAATGAGGCTCCCAAATAACTCAGCTAGAAAGGTCAGCTAGTAAATAAATTAAATATTTCCTGCTGTATCATCTGTCAGTTGATGTGAGCTTATGATTGTCAAGAGATCTAACTGTTGGGCCGAATACAAATTTAGGAAGGTAAAGCTGCTGGGGGGAAAGGCTGCACCATCAATCCGTAAGTGGTTTTTAAATCATCCTTGGTTTTGTATCATCTGAGCCACTCGCCTCATTAACTCCATTACTGTAGAGCTCACTGTAGTTAGCTTCCCGTACCTTTTATCTTCATCAGAGGAAAACACTCATTCCCTTTAACACCCTTTTATGATAGTACTTTTCCCTCCAATATTAATAGTCTCTGGTTTTAAATTTTGTCTCTAAGAAAAACAGTTCCTTGTGCAAAGAGTGATGGTCAAAAATCCATTTTGACAGATTTAGAGGTATGTAAAGTTAGGCCATGTTTTTTGGAGAGATACTCTGCAGGGATGGGCTAGGCTGAGCCTAGTCTGGACCATACCTCTCCGGTGCAGAATTTATGATCAAAATTAATTTTAAAAAAGCCATGGATGAACAGAATGTCAATTTTTAAAATAGAGAAAGGATCATAACAGTGCTGGATTGAGCCATACCAGAGCCTCATGGAGCAAAAGGAAAAAAGTCAGGAATGCTGATCCTGTCTCTGAAAAATCACATGTAAATGAAGTGTAAAACTAAGACCACATTTACCTGATTAATCATATAAAATTGTATTGGTGTATGTAATATTAATATTCCTTTATTTTCTTTTTCTGTGCCTAGGGATATACTGACATCTCCATCATGCTGGCAATATGCTGTCCTGCTTAACCGATTCAATTATCCTTTTAAACTGGAAAAGGATTTACATTTGAAGGGCTATCATACACTCTTTCAGGGATCTTTACCCTACTATCCTAAGTCAATGAAGTGTTACCTTAGCAGAACCTCCGACCGACTGCCTGCAGAAAGACACCAGACTGGAAACCTGAAAACATACTATCTTCTAAATGCCGCTTCTCTTCTCCCAGTACTGGCTCTGGAATTAAGGGATGGGGAGAAGGTTCTGGATCTCTGTGCTGCTCCTGGAGGCAAATCAATAGCTCTGCTGCAGTGTGCTTGTCCAGGTAGTGTGGTTTTCTTTCAGTATTTGACAACTTTTTAATATCCATATGTGGGGAGAAACATAAGATTAAGTTTGCAAACTTAGGAAGCCTGAAAACCAGGACCCTGTGAAGAAGAATAGAAATTTTAGCTGAGGAAATCAGTGTAAATAATATCTTTTTCCAGTTACTTAATCCTAGCAGGTGATTGGGGACAAATCTACATTTTGTGAATATAAATCTGCCAGATAATTTGAATGCTGATAAGCCAATGACAGAGGTTTTTTAAAATTTTATTGTTTACTTTTATACTTAAGAGTCTTCAATTGATATTCCTGTCATGCTTCTCTGCAACAAAAATATGTACATTTAAAATCATTTTTCGTATCATAAGGTTCTAAGGTGAAGTACATACATAATTTTATATTTTTGGGTAGTCCCATTAAAAAAATAGAAACAGATGAAATTAATTCGAATAATGCTTTGTAACCCAATACATTCAAAATACTATTTCAGCATGTAATAAAAATAAAAAATTTTAATGAGATATTTTACATCCTTGTTTTCTTACAGGCTTCAAAATTGGTTATTTTATACTTAACGCACATTTCAATTTGGACTAGCCACATGTCAAGTGCTCACAGCCACATGTGGCAAGAGGGTATAGTATTAGTGTAATAAGGTCTTTTGAAGTGACTTTATCATTATCACTATTAGTACAAAAGTGATATACATTTTTAGAAATATTTATTAAAAGTAAAAATATTCACTGTGAATTTTTTTTTTAATGAGATGGATGGGACTTTTTTTTTTTTAACTAATTCAGATTTCCCTGGATTAATATTACTTATTGCTAAATGAGGTAACATTCAGCATCAATTCTGTCTGGATTTTATGTGCTGGTTTTGTTTTTGTTTTTGTTTTTTTTGGTGCAAATGCTGTTGTTTACATAGATAGAAAGATGGAAGTGGTGGGAATTGTGTTACGGTGGTTTTACTGGTTCTTTAAAGTCCTTCTAATTTATAGCCCCAAATCACATACAGATCTTCATCAAACATTATTTTAATGATCTATTAGGCAACAATCTTTAAGTCCACTTTCGATTTTTGTTGAAAGCAAAGAATTTGAACCATGTAAATTACAAAAGGCAGTGTTATCTTATTAGACTCCTTCACTTTCTCAGCCAAGACATCAATGTGTTGAACTGTCCTTATTTGATGTTCTGGAGGTTTCTACACCTTGACGCATTTTGCCATAATAAGATTCTGGATGGGGGGAAGCTTGCTTTTCATTTGTAAAATTGGCGAAGAGCCATGTGAAAGGAAATGTCCCAGTGGAGGTGTTCTTCTTTAGGAAGTTGATGATCTGAAAATTGATTCTTTTGAAACTATCCAAGCCTGCCTGTCTCTTAGAAAGTTGTTATATATCCCCAAGGGATGCATATCCCAATTTGAAGACTGCTAATTTATATCTTTTTTTCAGAGCATTCAGTGTTGAAATAGATTAATTTTTTTTTAATGAGAAATGTGAATCCAAGTTATGCTAGGCATTGTTACAAATATATCAGTTAACTGTATGTTTAGGAGAAAATATACTGTATGTTTTAGAATTCTGGTTTAAACTCTGCTATTAAAGTTTGTTGATCACAACAAAAGAGGTCATTTTATAAGGTTACCTTATTATTTTTATCATTTGAGCTGAAGTTTTTTGATATTGTATATTATAAAGGAGTATTTATTTTTACTTCTACTGTTTTAATGTTCTTTGACAATATTCTTATATTGGCTGTTACAGAGCTTATACTCCTTAATTCTGGGTATGAAATTTTTAGTATTATAAAAGATGGAAGAGAAATGTCAAATTTGGTTACCATTTTGAGGAGAGGACATTTTAATCCTAAATTATCCTCATTAGTAGGCTATAAATACTTTACACATTTATGGTAGCAAAGTTGATTTAATTAGGAACCCAAAGGCAAACTGATATATTCTGGGAGTTTCAAGTGGTGAAGAATCTTCCTGTTCTTATATCAAGGGCAGTGAACTACAGGCAGTGTTCCAAGTAAAGTAGCTTTTCATCTAAGTAGGACTAATGATAATGATTTACTAAGAAGTACAGATGTCTTCATGCTGATGCTTGAAGCCCAAATTAGGTTAGCTACAGTGCTTGAATTTGGAATGTAGAAGCAACGCTAATCAAAGCTTTTATAAGCAAAACTTAAAATGATGGCTACACTAAATGTGCATTTATACACCAAATTTCTTTAGATCAGCACTGGTCTTTATCTGGGGCCAAGAGGCTCACAGCTTTGAACAATTAAAAAGCTCATGCTTTAGAATAATTTAAAAAAACTAGTCTGCTTTTCTTTTGGTCTAGCTGCTGTCACCTGTTAACACAGCAATGGACTGACCATGTCTTTTGTCAACACAGCCTTTGTCATGTCCTGGTCTTGACAGAAAAGAGCAAATAATTCTATTTCTGAATAGAAAAACATTAACATATTAACTAAGAATGACCCAGCTTGGTGGAGTGCTTAGTCAGCTTTCTTACTGTGTCCCTCCAGGCATGAAAATCTCTTTGATGTCAGTGTTAACATTTGACACCTGGTTAGTCTTTGGTGGTTGGGAAGATTAGGAAGACATTTTTCTTTGTTGAATTGCTTTTGCCTTCTTTCCTGCTCCTTCATATCTGTAGTCCTTTTTTGCACACTCTTCGGGTACCTCTTTCCTCCTCCTGTTCTCCTGCTAACTCCTTTCCATCCTTCAGGTTATACCTCAGGAATCAACTTTCCTGGAAAGTCTTACCTGAACTCCTTGCATTAGGTACATCTTCTCTGTGGTAATAATAAAAATTATAATCATTCTGGAACACTTTGTACTAATGACTGTGTTAATCACACTTTGTAAATCTTTGCTTTTCACACATTTTTAGTAGTCTCTGCTTACAACATCTTATGTTTTATTTCCATTTATAGTTCTTCCTGAAGTCCTAGGGCTCTGAGGAACTCTGTGACTGTCACTGGTGACCATTATCTCATTTAACTCTGTAGCGCTGTGAGTTCAGTATTATTATTCCCATTTTTAAGATGAAACTGAGACATAGAGAAGTTAACTAAACTGTCTAAGGAAGGTAGCAGAATTGGGATCAGAACCCAAGTTTTACTGTTGTACTGTTATTACTGAAAGTTCAGCACTTATTCCTGAGGTCACATCATAAGTTTGGTACTTATCACCAAGGCTGTATCAGAAGAATGAGAACAAGTGGTTTGAGAAGAAGGAAAGAGAGATTTATTAATTTGCTGGCAAATGAGGAGAATGGGAGACTCCTGTCTTAAAGTATCAATTTTCCTAACTATAAGCAGAAACACAGAGCTTTTAAAGGGAGGGTTTTCAGCTTCAGGCTATTGCTGTTTAACTGTAGTTGATAATTCTGATTCATCCCGTCTCCTGGGAAAACAATCTCCTTACCTCCACCACAGAGTTCTGTTGAGCCATCTCTTGTGGTACAAAGAGCAAAGGACATTCCCTACTTCTCCTGACCACTGGCCTGAGGCAGGGCTACAGGTTTTAATTCCCAAAAAGAGCGAGGAAATTTTAAAGAGACAGCTTGTAAAACATTTTTTCCCTTTTTTAGGGTGTTCCCTCTATTACACTGTTGAGTGTATTCCAAGGTCTCCCAGTAATAGTCACCTGTTGACTTGTCTGGTTGCTTCTGTTAGACAACTGTTAGTCTTCTTGAGCATAGAGCATATTCTTATTTATCTTTGTGTCTGCTTCAACTAGCACTATGTCTAGGCCATAATAAGTGCTTAATAAACTATAACCTTAAAGTGGTTGTATTCTCAAGTGCATTTTAATCTAATCTCAGCTAAGTTTTAAAAAATTTAGTATTGCCATTTTGTTCTTCTGTGAATTTGTAACATCGCTTCCTAGTAGTTCAAAGAGTCTTACCATTAGCCTTCTCAGCACTTTTAGTATACAGGTCAATGTCATTATTCCAGTTTTGACATTGAAAGGAACTTATTGTTAATGGAAAAAACCCCAAACTCTGTAAAATAATTTAAAGACATTTGTTCTGAGCCAATGTGTATGACTGTGGCCTAGGGAGCCATACCCAAGAAGTCTCGAGCAAGTGATCCTGAGGCAGTTGTGTTACAGTTTGGTTTTATACATTTTAGAGAGAAAGGAATTGTCCATAAAGTTATAAATCAATACATTGGTTTGGCCAGAAAAAGTGAGACATCTTGAAGGTGGGTGGGGGATATTACAGGTTATAAGTGGGTTAAAATATTCTTTGATTTGTAATTGCTTCAAGAAATAAAGCTTTGTCTAAAGGCTTGGAATTTTTTTTTGTTTGTTTGTTTTTTTGAGACAAAGTCTTGCTCTGTTGCCCGGGATAGAGTGCCATGGCATCAGCCTAGCTCACAGCAACCTCAGACTCCTGGGCTAAAGTGATCCTTCTGCCTCAGCCTCCCAAGTAGCTGGGACTACAGGCATGTGCCACCATGCCCGGCTAATTTGTGTATATATACATATATATATATATATATATTTAAATATATATATATATATTTAGTTGTCCAGATCATTTCTTTCTATTTTTTTTTTTTTTTTTTTTAGTAGAGACAGTGTCTCCCTCTTGCTCAGGCTGGTCTCAAACTCCTGACCTTGAGCGATACACCTGCCCCAGCCTCCCAGAGTGCTAGGATTACAGGCGTGAGCCACCACGCCCAGCCTAGTTAATCTTTTTAATTGAAAAGTTTTGACATCATATCTAGCTTTATCTACTGTTAAAAGTATGCATCTTACAAACCAGTAACCTTTAGAAAGCAATATTCACCCTTACTCTCCACTCAAATGAAGGTATTGTTTAAATAAGTGAACACTGGAGGAAGGCATAGTCTTTAACTGAGAGGGTGCTCTAAGTGCATTTGAATGTGGTAGAGTCTACCTCTCGTACGGAATCACATAAAGAACTTTGAGCATACCTGAATGGCGTCCTTCTGCACTGCTCCTGGTTCTGCCCTAACACTTCTGCTCGTCTGAAATCCTGGGCCTAGTTGGTCAGACCACAACCATGCAAGCAACTTAGCTGCCCTGGACTGAGTGTGGAAAGGTGCTTTTTCCTTCTTTCTGCTAAGGCAAAGTTAGAATTTGGTGGTAGGGAGGAGACTTTCAAAAGAAACTGTGGAGTACTATTCAGCTTTAAGAAATAATGGTGATATAGCACCTCTTGTATACTCCTGGATAGAGCTAGAACACATTCTACTAAGCGAGGTATCCCAAGAATGAAAAGACAAGCACCACATGTACTCACCATCAAATTGGTATTGACTGATCAACATATAGGTGCACATATAAGAATAACATCTATTGGATGTTGGGCAGAGGGGAGGAGGAGGGAGGAGGAGGAAGGAGGGGACGGGTATATGCATATACAAAGAGTGCAATGCGCACCACCCGAAGGATGGACATATTTGAAACTCAGACTTGGGGGGGGTGGCAAGGGCAACATATGTAACCTAAACATCTGTACCCCCATATTATGCTGAAATAATAAAAAAAAGAACATTAAAGAGGAAAAAAGCACACATAGAAGAAAATACAAAAATAAAAAAGTCATTTACTTTATAAATTACAAGTTCTTGAACTGAAGTCAAGACAAATATTGAGTTTGTTGATACACACCTTATTGGGCATAAAATCTACAGTAACAACAACAATAATAACAACAGCAATAAAGAATAAATCATGTTAGGCATGTTTTAGGTCCTTTTCATATTTTCACTTGTTTAATCTTCAAAACAATTCTAGAAAGTAGATACTATAATTTTTATTTTTCAAAATTAAAATTTTCATTTTCTAGATGTCTCAGAGAAATTATTAATTTCTTGTCGATATTTATATTGTTAGTGAATGGTAGAGCTTAAATTTAAACTCTTGTCTGTCTAATTCTAAAAGGCTATGATCATTTCATTGAGTTCCTCATTCTCCTTCCTTGCCTCACTCAAATGTTCAGACATGTTGTTTAATGTATATTTGGGTAGGCAATTTTACTCTGAATCTTAATTCCCTAAAATATGCTAGCTATTCTTCTCTATGAATACTGAACTGTCAGCGCTTTTGTGCTACAGCTAACCTGGTTCCTACAGCTTTTCCCTCGTACTAATCCCTGGGTAAAGAGGACATCTCCTATCTGCCTTTGTAAGTTCCTTCCTCTGCTTCCTACATGCTTGGCCTAAGAATTTCCTTGGTCTTGGTGCTCTCTTCTGACTTTATTTCCTCTCTGGACTATTCCATTTTTCTGGTGCATCCCTTCAAGAAATATTTGTTGAATACAAATACAAATTTTTTTATATTTCTGTTTCAAGTCTACTTCATCACTAGTCAGTTGCTAAAATGTGTGAAGGTCAGCTTCTCTTATGTTCTTAAGTACGTATCTGTACATAATTATTTTTTGTGCAAAATGATCTTGTTAGCTGATAAAAACATTCATAAATCAAAAAGAGATCTTCTCACCTCCTTATTACACAAAAAGGAAAATGAAGTTTCAAAGATGTCTTTGACTTGGTCATGATCACAAAACTAGTAAGTAACTAAAGTAGATATGGTACTCATGGCATATTACATTGTATTTATGATTCTTCCCACTCTGCATTATGTTTCCTTCAATCACCATTCCCTGGAGAAAATCCACATCTGCACCTTCCTAAAAGCTGAGCAAGCTACATATGTCTTCTTTCAAAGCTCCAACTTCTTGTTGGATCTTGCACAAAATTCACGTTCCCTTTCAGAGAGAATCCTTGGTTTTCACTCACACCATTTGTAGAGCACAACTAAATGAGATTCTGAATCTCAGTTAGGATACAACTTAGTTTATCAACTCCACTATGTTGGACATTTTCCCCCTCCATGTCTACCAGAGGAATGACCTGCCACAATTTAACATATAAAAAAAAGTATACATTTTTTAATCATATAAAAGGATAATTTTCATCAAAAAAGAAACATATTTCCCTTAAAAGTGTTCTAGATTGAAGAAGGCAGAGTTGCTCTTACTAGTTTCATTTTTTAGACTTAAGTTAAACAAAATTCTTTAGGAATTCAGGGAAAAAATTGTGATAGTTCATCATGGCCTGGGATAATAAGAAAGTAAAAATAAGTTGCCTCTCAAATATGAAGATTTGTTGAGAAATAGATGTCCTACACAAGAAAACACCAAGAAAAGGCAATGGATCTTTAAAAGGGAAGGAACTAAAACAAAGTTCATCTCTCTCATTGATTAGAGAGCTACTCCATTCACAATGTGATAGCAATTATTCTATTTCTGTTCTCCATTTTTAAAAGTTATTTCCAGTTGGAAAAAGATAATTTTTTTCAACCTTCAGTTATGATCCTGCCTATCCATTCCTTTGTACCACAATTCCAAATTCTAACTGAAAATCTATTCATTGAAATGTTTGTTGAGATCCTATGTATCCTACACTGTTCTAGGAACAACAGAGAACATCAAAGAAGTTTCTATGATCTCTAGGAAGTTAACATCTAGTAAAGAAAGCCATGGGTAAGACATAATACAGAGCAATAGAGGGCTATAAATTCTTGTCTTAGATGCTGTGGTACAGCTTTTAAACACAATTGGTTTTAGGAAGACAGTTACATGAATGGAAAATTTTAAAAGGTTTTAGAAAGAAGTAGAACTTAAACTGCATATTGAAGCGTGTCATTGGACAGGTGGAGATCACTGCGGATCAGGCCGCAATGGCATAAGCTTCCTAAAGAAAATGATGCCATCCTGGTATGTTCTAGAACAATCAGTAAACAAGCAGGAGAGTATGTGTGTATATTTTGGTTCAAGTGTAACACTCTTTCCTGTTTATGTTACAGAGTACAGGCATTATGGCTGTATAATTTATGTATTTTTAATCTTCAGTGCAGGATGTTGTGTTAATGCATAACACATACCTCAACTGTTCATGCAAAAGTATCCATTTTTTTTCCTTTTTATTATTTTGCCCTTCATCCTCCATTCTAACCCTATTTACCAGCCTCCTCAAGATGGGCACCTTTCTGTTACAGATGTTTTTGGATATGTGTGATTCTTGAGATGTATACGATGTGTTTTATATATCCATTTATTTGTAATTTATATAAATGGCATTATACTATATCCTTCATTCTGTTTGTAATTTCTAATTTTTAATTAATTTTAATTTTTAAATTTAATTTTTTAATCTTATGTCAACTTTTTAATATTCATTCAAACAATCACCCATGCTGCTATATGTAATACAACTTTATTGCTTCTGAATGATAGTGTTAATATTTTAGTATGCATCCACCACATTTTGCTTACGCATTCCTGCAGTGATGTGTACACCCAGTTGCCACTAACCTGCCGGTACAATGAACATCTTTGTGCCTGTCCCCTTATGAACCCAGGCTCAAGTTTCTCTCGGATGCATCCCTGGAATAGGTTACTGGATCATATTGATTTCTGCTGAGTACACCCAGATTGCTCTCTTAAATGGCTGTACCAGTGTACACTCCCATCAGCAGTGCACAGACTGCCTATCTTCCTGTGTCTTATTAATAGCTGGCTTACCTCTAATTTTTGCCAATTCGTCAAGAGTCAGGTCATTTCTTCATATACTTGCTAATTCAGATTTGACTTTCAATAAATTGCCTAGTTTTATTCATTTTTATATTGGAATTCTCATCTTCTTATGCTTTTGTAAGTACCTTGTATATTCTATATATTAACCCCTTGCTGATTTCAAATTATTAAAAAATATTTTCTCAGTTTGTCAAATACTTGATAATTTTGTCTATGATGCTTTTCATTGAACAGAAGGCCTTAACTTTAATTCTGTCAAACCCATCAGTATATTTTCTTTATAAATTATGCATCAGAGTTTATAATGAAGTTCACGTCACTTCTATTTGTTTGTATGTTTTTCTATTAGTGTTATAAATGTTAGCTTTTCTAATTAGGTTTTTAATCCACCGGAGATCACCTTTTTATATGATATGTGTTAGGAATACAACTTTATTTTTCTCCTTATAATGAGTCAGTTTTCCCAAAACCATCTCGAAACTGAGTAAGTAAATTCAGACATAACAGATTTACAAATAAGATAATATTATGAACACTTTCATACTCATAAATGTAAAAACTCAGAGAAATTGGCTATCTTTCTGCAAAAATAAAAAAATTGAAACAAAAATTAAACTTGAGTAGAATGAAAACTGTTAATGAAATTGAAATGATAAAGACATTTCTTCATTTTAATGCCCCAGACGGGGAATAATTCACAGGTGAGTTTTAACAAAATTTCAAGACAAAGATAACTCTGTTGTATCCAGGTTGTTCAATAAAATTAAAAAAGAGGAAAAGCTCATAATTAATTTTCTAAGACCAGTATAACCTTGACTCCAAGCAATATAAAAGCAATATATAGAAATTTACAAGATTGTCTCACTTCCCACAATATATGCAAAAGTCCTAAATAAAATATTAGCAAACCAAATTATTAAATAAGGTCCATCGTAGGAATGCAAGTGTAGTTTAACATCAGAAAAGACAGTACACATTTTAGTTTTTTTTCTTCTGTTTTCTTTTTAATCAACCAGAACAATTAATTCAGTTTTTGAAATCTTTTAAGATACATTCCAGCGGCAAGTTTTATTGTTCTTTGCATTGCTGAATCCACCAGCGATGGATATATATGAATTAGTAGTGGTAGACAGAAGAGGGTTAATGTTGATGAGGAAATGTAGTGTCTAGAGAATTTGTAGTAATGCTATTTTATTAATTGTATTCCCTTTAGGAAACTAACCAGTTGGGATGGTGAGTGGGTAGACAAAAGATAAAATGTGTTCCTAGTTTTAAAGACAAAATTCTTCCTTGGATAATTTTACATATTGAGGTATTCATACCTTGATTAGAAACACATTTTTCTTCTAACTAGATTTTTGGTACAAATGACAACTGAAGCAGAAGTAGGTCTACTGATCGACATCAGAACTGGAGGAAGAGGTGCAGTTAGTTAGGTTGGTGTGGAGGAAGGGCTTTGATTTGCATGACCAGGGCACAGGATGAGTCTACTGAAGGCCTAAATAACAGGGGAAACAGCAGATTTGGAGCATGTGCAGAGACAGCTGGCTGTTCTGTGATATCCTTCTTCTCTATTTTTTATCCTATTTTTCTCATAATAATATCACTGATATTTTAGCTGACCATATACCTGTTAGAATAATGACTAAATAAACACCACTCTTCAACTTCTCTTGCAGCTAGGTAGTCCAGGTGACTAAGGATTGGCGACTTCCATGTGGGTAATTTTTAAGTGTCTTAAAAAAAAAAAAAGACAATGTGCTATTCTTTTTTATCTCTCTGGATGGCATTTGGAAATGATAGGTGGAGCTGGAATAGCCATCTTGCACCATAAGGTAACTTTGGGAATAGAATCCATTCATAGGAGAACTAAAAGACAGAGCAAGGCTGGATCACTGGCAGTAGGATCATCAATATCTAAACTCACACCGGAGACAGAAATATTTTTGTCTGAAACAATTTTTTTTAGGAGGGGAAAGAGGTAAGATAGAATTGTTCTGCATTTGTAGCCAAACCTAATCATAAGAAAACAGAGATGATTTAGATACAGAGGGAAGAGGACAACAAAATCTTTTTTTCCTAGTTTCTTTTATGTTGCTAGGTAACTCTAAAAATTTGAATAGGTATCAATGCCTCGAACTCTTTTGAGAAGTTGTGAACTTTAGCTTTATCCAATTTTGCCTATTTTCTCCAGGACAGCCAACTGTTTTCAGATATTCCTTTTCCTACCTAGAAAAAGAGAAACAGGAAAAAAAAAGAAAGAAAGAAAGAAATAAAAATATCAAGAATCATTTTCCCTTTATTATTAATCATAGCATAGTCCTAATGCCTTTAAAACTTACTTTAAAATGGTGTAAAGTATTACAAATAAATGTTGACGATCATGTGTGGATATTTATACTAAAGACAAAGAAGAAAAATTCTCCTATTACAAATCACCTAAATGAATATCTTGGCACTTCTTCATGGTTATAAAAGCTTTATGGCTTTTTTTCTTAATACAAATATTAGATACTCAAATTTCTGCAGCTGCCTTTTAATGGAAAGAACTATATGCGGATTCACGCTATAAACATATGCTAATTACTATTATAATTGTTTACCTAAGAACAAATAAGTAAAAGTAAAAAACTAAACTTCTAATTTTATTGTGAATACACATGTAATTAGCATTACCCGCCATTAACTATTTGTACAAATGTCCACGTTTGCAAATGTATCTTTCTAGATAAGTCACTTGTTTGCATTTTTTTATGTTGAAAATATACCTTTCTATTTACTTTTTACTTCTTACATAGAATAAATACCAAAAGTATGCATTTAGTGTTAATATATTGTCTAAGTTTATCACATGACTCTAACAATTGTTTGCTTGCTGTTTCTAAGATACGTAGAATTTCTTAAGCCTATGTACATTTACGTTTCTTAGCAGCTATTGGATAATCAACAAAACAGAAATAAGAATCTCCTTTGGCTCTGTTTTCAAAATATAAAAGATTTATCTTTTTATAAGAAAGAGAAATTCTAGATAATAAAATATTATCTATAAATATTCTTGTTTTTAAAATTATATGTAAATTAATCCATAAAAACAATTTTCATATAATTTAAGAAACATTAATTGCCAAAGAATTTGAATATTACAAAAGATTATAGTGGATATCAGTCAGTCCTTCTTTGAAAAATTCCTTGAACTATCTTTAAAAGCAAGACAGCTCTTAAACTTTTTCAGTGCCTCAGTTATTATCATAAATATCAATGACCCTTCATAATGGAGGTGCTTACTGCCTTTCCAAAATTCCCTTTATGGAAGTTACACCCACCCCCACTTTTGCGAACGTTGGCTGATGATCCATAAATACTTCCTTCTTCAAAGAATTTCCCTCCTCATGCAGGACATTACCATACCTGAGAGGTTGTGATCTTTACCGTCTGAGGGAAGCCCACAGCCAATGATTGACTGACAGGCTGGCTCCTTTAGCTCAAGGTGAACTAAAGCCAGTCTCTAAATAGGACCACATCCTTGCTCACATTTCCTCTCCTGCCCCGCTGTCCTAACTTGCTTTCCTCACTCAAAGGGAGCCATCATTCAATAAATAACTTTCACAAGAATCTCCCCTCAGGAGGCCCTGGTTCTAAGGAAACTGAGCTAACATCCCTTTATACACAGATAGCAGTGCCAATTTAATGACTTAGTGCTACTATTAAATGCTGTTCCATCCCATGCCCAGCTGCACTTTTGGTCTGAGGTGAAAAATTTTGCCCTTTCACTGCTATTCTGCATTACATTCTTGCCACTAAGAATGTGTTAATGAAGTATCGACGAGGGTATGTAAACAGACTTCATTTTGCCCCTAGAGTTTCCAAAGAGTTGATAATAACTATACAGAATGTCAACTATTTATTTAGTACTTTTGATAATATTTTTCTACATTTTCATAGGACAGTATGGTCAATGACATTCAATAAATATTTGCTAAATGACTGGTTGAATATGAGTGAATGGTGTGGTCTTCAAAGCAGTTCTTGTAGATAGGCAGAAAGGTTTTATTCAACCTATAATAAATAGGTTAAGGTTAATATGTTCCTATGCAGACCATTTCCTATATAGTCTCATGTGATCTTCACATCTTATCTGTGAGATAGGTATTATTCTTTCCATTTTTATGTTAAAGAAGCTGACTTTCAATGAGACAAAGTAGCTTTTTCATAGTTACAGTTAGCAAGTGGCAGAGTTGGATTGTGAAGATAGATTCTCTGACTTGAGATCCCACATACCATAGCATAACTGCTTTTTCTAGATGACTGCACTGAGTCTGTTGAGAACGATGAAAGAGAAAACACTGGATTCATGCTTTCTTGAATCATGAGAGAAAGCACTGATATACTCTTCCTGGGATGAAGTAAAAACAACCCATTTGAATTATTAGTTTGGTACAAAAGTAATAGTGGTTTTGGACCGTGAATTTTAAATCATTATAACTGGCTCAAGCACATCTTTATTAATCAAAATAGGAACGATTATAATCAACACATTTTTGCCAATAAGAAATAAGTTTGTTTATTCCTGTAGCATAAAAATTTGTGCTTTGGGATTTGACAAACTCTTGGAAAGCATTTTCTGCATCCTGCTGGTTGTGGAAGTGTTTTCCCTGCAAAAAGTTGTTGAGGTGCTTGAAGAAGTGGTAGTCGGTTGGCGAGAGGTCAGGTGAATACGGAGGATGAGGCAAAACTTCGCAGCCCAATTCATTCAACTTTTGAAGCGTTGATTATGCGACATGCAGTTGAGCGTTGTCATGGAGAATTAGGCCCTTTCTGTTGACCAATGACAACTGCAGGCCTTGCAGTTTTCAGTGCATCTCATCAATTTGCTGAGCATGCTTCTCAGACGTAATGATTTTGCCAGGATTCAGAAAGCTGTAGTGGATCAGACCGGCAGCAGATCACCAAACAGTGACCATGACCTTTTTTTGGTGCAAGTTTGACTTTGGTAAGTGCTTTGGAGCTTCTTCTCGGTCCAGTCTCTGAGCTGATCTTCACCACTCATCATATAAAATCCACTTTTCATCACACGTCACAATCCGTCAAGAAATGATTCATTTTTGTTGCATGCAAAAAGAGAAGACCACACTTCAAAATGATTATTTTTTTGGTTTTCCTTCAGCTCATGAGGCACCCACTCATCGAGCTTTTTCACTTTTCCTTTTTGCTTCAAATGCCAAATGACCATAGAAATGGTCAACGTTAAGTTCTTCGGCAACTTCTCATGTAGTTGTAACAGATCAGCTTCAATAATTGCTCTGAATTGATCGTTGTCATCTTCCGATAGCCGGCCGCTGCACTCCTCAACTTCAAGGCTCTTGTCTGTTTTGCAAAACTTCTTGAACCACCATGCACTGTACATTCGTTAGCAGTTCCTGGGCCAAATGTGTTGTTGATGCTGTGAGTTGCCTCCGCTGCTTTATGACCCATTTCGAACTCGCATAAGAAAATTGCTCGAATTTGCTTTTTGTCTAATATCATTTCCATAGTCTAAAATAAATATAAAATAAACAGCAAGTAATAAGTCATTAGGAAAAAGTATATAAAGTAAGAAATGTGCATTAAAATGATATATAACATAACAACATTTATTTAAGAAGGTATTCCAATATCAAACAGCAAATTTCAGAAATGCTAAAACTGCAATTACTTTTGCACTTTTGCACCAACCTAATACTTTTTATTTCTCTCACTGACAGAATCTGTGCATGATGGTTAATTTTATGTGTCAACATGGTGTGGCCTTATGTCCAGATATCTGTTCAAAGGTTATTCAGGATGTTTCTGTGGAGGTGTTTTTGAATGATATTAACATTGAAACTGGTAGATTTGAGTAAAGCAGACTACTCTGCATTATGTGAGTGGGCTTCATCCAGTCAGGTGAAGACCTAAATAGAATGAAAACTGACCTCCCCTGAGCAGATGCCCTTTGGACTCAAACTGCAGCTCTTCCCTGGGTCTCCAGCCTAATGTCCAAGACCTGCACGTGTTGGACTTGACAAGCCTCCACGATCATGTCAGCCAGTTCCTTAAAATAAATCTCTCTCTCTATGTGTGTTTACACACATAAGCATATATACCACATACATCCTGTTGGTTCCATTTCTCTGTAAAACCCTGAATAACGCATTGTGCTTACTCAGGTAGCTAGGTAACCAGTGCATGGAAAGCACAAAGTGCTATCAAGAATATGCTCCGAAAGAATTTACAATCTTTATATGCTCCGTGCCCTTATTCAAATACTTCTTTGGCTGCTTCTTGTTGAAGATCTCCTTTGTTCCCATTCTAATTTCAAAGGTATATATTTTATCTCCTAGTGTATCAATTTGGACACTGCAGAAAGAGGCAAAGTCATGGCTCAGGTTAAAAAATTCTTTAAAAGATCTCAGCAAGCTTCTCCCACCACAACTTTACTCTAGAAAGACTCAAAAAGATTTATTAAAAGACTGCGACATGAGTGGTTGGTTGGCTAAAGGAAGGACTAGAACTCAGGTTTTCCACCTCCCGGACTTTTGCTTTCAGGCTGCATTTTGTGTCTTATTATATACTAACACAATTTTTTACATAGTTCAGTTCTAGGCATTGTAAGAATAAAAGCCTGTTACTTCAAGAAACTTAAAATGTGGTTAGTTGAGCAAGAACTTGTGAAGAATATAATAATAATAATATATGACAAATAGCAAAGAGCATATTGGATACAATTAAGGGCCAAATGAATACTACAGAAAATAAATGCTAAATATTCAAGTTAGAGAGATTATTTTGGACTGAGTTACCAGGGAAGGATTAATGAGTAAAACTGGTCACTGAGGGTGGAAGTCCTGCAGAGATTTATAAACTAGATGGGGTAATAAGATACCAAAAATGCTAGAAATAGAGGTTCATGCACCCAAAACACAACAATGCTAGAATGAAAAGTTCAGGTCAAAAGAGAAGAGACAAAAGAGTTACAGGGAAAAAACTGTCCACATGGTTTGGAATTGGTATAGGTTCTTGTAGGAGATGAATTTTGTAGTTTGTTCTTGAAGGATGTATAGGATCATGACAGGCATTTGGGGCAGAGGATTGATCATAGGATGAACAAAGACAAATAAGCAGGCAGAAAAATGGCAAGTTCAGAGGATAATGAAAACATGTTGAAAATGGAAAATTAATGTGGGAAATTTAAATTAAAACCGAGCTACAGGGAATCATGAGTGTTAGGCCTTCAAATTAAAATTTATTTCATAGAAAATGAAAGGCCTTCAGCCTTGATGATTTTTTTAACAAAGTGAAATATTTTTAAGTGTATAATTTAAGATTACTATATCTGACAGAAACAATGAGCAGAGTGACTATTTAAAAGGACACCGAAATGACTCAAGCGTGACATGAGGATGATCTGGCCTGTCACTGGTAACAAAGTTGGTAGATCCAACAATGTGGTTTGTAATATTTGCTATGGCATTATCATTCTCCAGGACAAGTATACAAATCTTCCTTTGACAATAATTCCAGCTATCAATGGGTAACGTAAGTAGATTATCCATGAAAAACAGCAAAATATAAAAGAAAGTTCCACTTTATTATTGAATGTACCGATACCATTGCAGAACTGCAATAAAGTCTGATTGTACTCCGTAGCATTGTATTAGCTCGGACTGCTGTAACTAAACACCACAGACTGGGTGACTTAAAAAGTGTAATTTATTTCCTCACAGTTCTGGAGGCTGGAAGTCTGAGATCAGCATGTTAGGATCGCCAGTTTCTTGTGAGAGATCTCTTGCTGGCTTGCTGAAAGCCACCTTCTTACTGCTTTTTGTATGCTAAAGAGTTAAAGAGAGATTCCTCTCTCTATCTCTTCCTATAAAGCCACCATAATCCCACCCTTATGACATCATTTAACCTTACATTACCTTCTAAAAGCCCTATTTCCAAATATCACATTGGGGGTTAAAGCTTTAACATATGAATTTAGGGTGAGAGCACATATTGGTCCATGGCAGAATTTATTTTTGACATACTATTGGAGAATTTAAAAGTGACATAAAATGTGTAGATCATTATAATTTACAATGACTTCTCTTACTATTCAATGTCACCCAAAAAGAATGCGTGTGCAAAAGAGTAAGGCAGAGACAGAGTGTGACCTTCCCTGAGATAACTAGAAATTAAAAGGGTATAATAAATCTTTAAGAGAAAGAAGTCACAGGACTTGTCAATGGGTCAGATGTATTATTTTTAATGTCCTTATGAATTACTTAATTTTAGAAGTATTTGAGGAAACTTCTAGTAACACCATTAAAATATATTTTGCCAATAAAAACTTAAGATATAGAAATAAAGTTATATAATAAAAACTAGATTTAATCAACCATATATAATACACAATCAATAGATATTTGTTGACTAAATGCTTATTTTCTAATTTTACCCAACTTAGAATAAAAGACTATAATAATTGAGGATTAATAATAACTCCATGCTTTCTGGCAGCTAAAGTTGTGCCAATTGAGAAGACATACACTAGTCACAAGATCTCTTGATCAGATATTAGGAAGTTTTCGGATTCTTCAGGAAATTTTCTCCTAAAACTAATTTATAAAAGCAATTTATGGAGAGACATGAGGATTGGATTGAAGACAAATTACAAAAGCAAGATGACTTCATATGTTAAACTTTAGATAATCAAAAACAATTCTACTAGGAGAAATAAGAAAATTGGCAAAAAAGTTAA
>CAUYSK010024582.1:0-59025 GCA_963575035.1 Avahi laniger
GCAACAGACCAGGCAACCAAAATGGAGTCACTTATGTTAAATGCCACATAATCAACCTGAAACTTTAAGGAAATAGGTTAATCGCCCAAACGGACCAGATTTTCTTAAAAACAGGAGGTATCAGTCTGAGTCAACATAAAAACATCCCCTCTGGGCCAGGTGCGGTGGCTCACGCCTGAAATCCTAGCACTCTGGGAGGCCAAGGCGGGTGGATCACTCAAGCTCAGGAGTTCGAGACCAGCCTGAGCAAGAGCGAGACCTCTGTCTCTACTAAAAATAGGAAAAATTAGCTGGGCATCTTGGCACACACCTTTAGTCCCAGCTACTTGGGAGGCTAAGGCAGGAAGATTGCCTGAGCCCAGGAGTTTGAGGTTGCTGTGAGCTAGGCTGATGCCACGGCACTCAGGGCAACAGAGTGAGATTTTATCTCAAAAAAAAAAAAAAAAGAAACAGGGTTGAAAGGTACATTGCTAGGATCAAAATTTATGAGTCAATTTATCCTCTGCCTCAGGAGAATTTCTATTATAAATAGTAAACAAACCACCAGATGATATCCTTCTTGGCTTCTGTGAGCAGTTAAAAATAAAAGAGCAGAAACAAACATTAACCTAAGAATCCCTATAGGCAATTTGCATGTATGATCAACAACTAGTCTACAAATGTAGAAGTTGAGCAATGTCAGGCAAGGCCTTGAAAATCAATTCAATTGGGAGGGTACTTAATGCAAGCAAATATAGAATAGTCTTCACAAAACTTATTTCTAAGGACTTTTGAGCTATTTTAAGATTTTAGTAAAGATAAAAATAAAATGAAGATGAAAATATTAAATAAATTTTTATCATCATATTAGATGATTTTGGGGGAAAAAAACAGTGTTCATTGTAGTGAATCAATGCTTTCAGACACACTTCTAATACTTCTTAAATAAAATCACCAACCAGAAATATAAATGAAAAGCAATCACAATAGTGACTATGGAAAATGTTAATTATACAATCAGTAAAACCAGAACTTTCCTACAGTAGATGATCCTCACATTTCCAAATAAAATTCCTCTACGAGGTCTTAAACCTATTTATTAATATTATTACACCACAACATCAATAACAGGAAAAACCTGCAGTTTTCATAGAGATCCACTCATTATTTTGAGGGGTACAAAAAGAACTGGATTTTAGATTCCAATGGGCTTGTCAACCTGGGAAATGATGTTGATGTAACAGAAAGCCTCTAGGTACACCACCCAGCAAGCTAATCCAGATGTCACGTAAGGGAAAGGCTCACAGACTATGCTTGAGTCACATAGCTTATTGGATCAATTTTAAACACACAGCAAAAATGAAAAGGAAAGATACAGGCAAATTAATATATTTAAGTTAGGTTACAGGCACTTCCTGAATCTTAAGCCATGTTCTCTTGTCCTGAGTGCTTCATGAGCATTTGGCGCCTCGGTCCTTCTGTATTAGTTTGCTAGGGCTGCAATAATAGGCTGCCACAAACTGTGGCTTAAACGACAGAAATTTATTGTTTCAGTGTTACGGAGGCTAAAAGTCTGAGATCAATTCATCCATAGGGTTGGTTCCTGCTGAGAGCTATTAATATAAAAAAGAATCTATTCCATGTCTCCTCTCCTACCTTCAGGTGGTTTGCTGGCAATCTTTGGTGTTCCTTGTATTCTGCTGCATCACCGAATCTCTGACTCCTTCTTTACATGCTGTTCTCCCTGTGTGCATGTCTGTGTCTAAATTTCCCCTTTTGTGAGAACACCAAGTCATATTGGATTAGGGGCCCACCCTAGCCCGGGATGATGTCATCTTAACTATTTATCTCCAACAACCTTATTTCCAAATAAGATCACATTTCATGATACTGGGGTTAGGACACTAACATATGAATTTGGAGGACACAATTGAACCTATAACACCTTCCATCCCTTTATCTGCATGTGCTATTGACATTAATATGACAATATATCTCACAAGCTACTGACCTATAATCAATTTCGCACATTTCCCTTACTTGTTTATTTCTCATATTTTCAATAGATAAAATAGAATACCATGGGGCCAAATTTTTTCATCTACGAAATAACACAAATGGATACCCCTCTGACCTACAGCTTTTCAGCGGTTCTACCAAATGTATGAAAATCTTGCCTTTGAATTGCAATTACCCAGAAAGTCTCTTTATCCATCACTATACAATGACCTGGCTCTTGTATCAAAGGTTAACACTGCTCACCAACTCCCAGAGGCAGGAAACTAATTGGCAGCAGGTTTCACATCCATAAAATCACAAAGTCTTGTGAGGCTAAAAAGCCTATTTTGTAAATGAGAAGAAAGAAGCGAGGTTGAGAGAAGAGAGACAGCTTTTCAAGAGAAGGTTTTGATCAGTGCTTTGCAAAACACCGAAGAGTAACATGTTTCCTGTGGGTTTCCAGGCTTAGCCATCTATTTTCATTTTGTTAAACTTGAATCTTAATATGGTAGGAACTGTGACACGCAGTAAAATCTCTGTAGTACCTAGAGAATAGTTCTTTTCACTAATGATAAAAGATTACAAAGAATAAAAAAATAGTAACTATAATTCATAGCATTTTCTAATTCTTCAATATTTGGAAATCCATAACATAGGGGCAAAAATGACATGGGGCAAAAATGACATAGGATGTTAATTTTTTACAACAGAGAGGTTGAAATTATGCATATAATATAAAGAGAAATATAAGGTCAGGGTTTGATCTAGAAAAACCTTAGAAGAAACATAATTTGTTTTTTTCACTTTCTTACCTGCATCTCTTTCCTCTGCTCTGGAAGTCTTCCTACATTCCCTGGCCTATATTTGCTAAGTTTGTAAAGACATTAATTAGCAGCTAGCTCATTAACTGCTAAGCATATAAGTCTGTTCTCAGCATGTTTGCACCCATGGATGTTGGGTTCCATAGAGATCCTGGATTTGATTTAGCAGATCTTAGACTGTGCTTAGCCAAATTTTAAAAGATTTCTGCAGGTGATCTTGATGCTTAGCCAGCTTGAGAACTCCTAGTTTAATCCCTTAGCAGCTAATGCAATAAATTGAAGTCACAGTGGAACCACTATGGAAAATAGTATGGAGGTTCCTCAAAGAACTGAAAATAGAACCACCATATGACCCAGCAATCCCACTGCTAAGCATATATCCAAAAGTAAGGAAATCAGTATATCAAAAAGATATCTGTATTTCCATGTTTTTTCCAGCACTATTCACAATAGCCAAGATTTGGAATCAATGTATGTGTCCATCAGATAAAGAAATTGTGGTACATATACACAGTGAAATATTATATGATCATAAAAAAGAATGAAATCCTGCCATTTGCAACAACATAATTGGAAATGGAGAACACTATGTTAAGTGAAATAAGCCAAGCATAGAAAGACAAATCTCACATGTTCTCCCTCATATGTGGGGGCTAAAATTGAAACAACTGATGGTTGGCAGAGGCTGGGAAAGGTATCAGGGATAGGGGGATAAAGTGGGGATGCTTAATGGGTGCAAACATATAGTTAGATAGAATGAGCAATATTTGACAGCACAACAAGTGACTGTAATCAACAAGTTAGGGTATATTTTAAAATATCTAAAAGAGTGAATAAGAATGTTTCTAACACAAAGAAATGATAAATACCTGAGGTGATAGATACCCCAATTACCTTGATTTGATTAATTCACATTGTATGCCTGTATCAAAACATCATGTGTAGCCTCTAAAGATATACAACTATTATGTACCCATAATAATTAAAAATAAAAACATTTTAAAAACACATAAATTGAAGTAATATAAAGGAAAAAAAATGGCTCCCCCAAGCCACAAGGCTCACACTGTTCTCCAGAGCACTGCTTTCCCGAATGGAGATCTCCAAAATTTTTGCTCATGATTCTATTATTTAAAAAACTTTAAACATACACTATCAATATGTGATTCGGCTTATTTATAAATTATATAATTGTAATACTATATTGATATAATTTAGCATTACAAAACATATACAAAGGGGAAATTTTAAAAGATGAGATAAAACAAACAGCGGTAGATGGATCATTTTGAGAATACTGCGAAATGCATACGCTCCACTTTGGGGTTCTCTCCACTAATGTTTTTTGTGGGAGAACACAATTCACTTTTCCTGCCATCCTCCAGGGTATTTTAGTGATGCCACCTTATATTTCAACAGCACTCTACAGTTTATATCCATGATGATACTTGATGCTCAAGCACCCTACAAAATAGGCATAGTTAATACCAATAACCTTTCATCAATGAGGATAGTAACACCCATCCAGGACATTTTCAAGGTCACACAACCCAAAATGGTGAAACTAAGACTAACATCCAGGTCTTTTGCCTCAGAATTGACTGCTTTACAACCCAAGTTCTCAGTGGGGTAGGCCATATGATTGCATTTACCTTCTCTTCACTCTAAGACAGACGATAATAAGAGCTTGCCCTGTTACTATTGCTTATTTACATATACATGCAGCTGTCTACTGCAATTATATGTGTCACCAGATGTGGTAAGAATAGAATACAATTTTAAAAGCTAATAAAAAAACAAAAAACTTTTATGTAATATTTGTACTGTGGTGTATTGGTTCTCAATTTGGAATGATTTCCAGGGGATATTTGGCCACATCTGGAGATTTTTTTGCTGCCAAAACTGGTGAGTCTGGGGAGAGCTGCTACTGACACCTAATTGTTAAGGGCTGGTATGTTGCTAAACATCCTACCATTTTGCAAAGCACAGGATAACACACAGCACAAAAAATTATCTTGTCCCAACTAAGATTGAGAAACCTTGCTGTAGTACTTATAAATGTTTTAGATATGAATCATTATAGGTGGCTGATGAAATCTATGCAGCCACAGCAAGCACATGCACATACACACAAAATATTGCACAGTCTTTCACGGTGTTTATCAACTTGCTGAAGCATATTCATAGATCACAGGATGTCAACTCTAGATCAATAGATTGAAGCAAACAATAGGTCCCAAGGATTTCCATTGAATTGACTTTGTTTTTACAACTCCTCAGAGATGTGAATCACTATAAGATATATTCTGGGACTCTTGTTATTAAACTAGAAAGTCAGAAGTTCATAAGCAGCCTTTGGATTTGAATGCATCAGTGCTTTGTGGGATATTAAAGTCATTCATAACCTAATAAAGCAATATTTGTACATTTTAATCGAGAAGAAGGTTCATATAATTTCACTCACAAGACATTTTTAATTAAAAAATAAAAGACCACTAATCTCAAAGTGGATTTTGTGGTTATTTTATTTCTTGTAGACCTTTTGAGAGAGATTAGAGGATTTGTTTCATAAAGTATATCAGGTAGTGATTAAGAGGGTTCCTGGTGGATTATAATATTTTATTTCATAGGAATAAGAATGAATACTCCATTAAAGACTTGTCACCTGACTTTCTGAATTTAAGAGTCAGGGGGAAAATTATGAAGTAAGCAATTTGTCTTCATTCACCTTACAGTCTCTTTTTGTAGCCTTTCTTCCCTTTCAGATCAAAATTCTCACTGCCCAGTTCCCTCATTCTTTTTCTATCAAAATCTTTCAGTTGTACATGTAGCCCAGGAATTGAAGCAATGTGGACCTTTTTTTTTTAGTATATATTGCTGAAGCTGGAAAGAACCAATCATGGAATGAAAGTTGTTTTTATTTTCCCACTATTAAGTGTTTTAAGTTTAAAAAACAAGGTGAAGCCAGCAATGGTGGCCAGCACTCATAGTCGCAGATACTCAGGAGGGGGATCTTTTCAGACCAGGAGTTTGAGGCTGCTGCACTGTGCTATGACATGAGCACATTAGTGAATAGCTGGCCACTGCACTCTCCAGGCTGAGCAACATAGTGAGAAAGACTTTGTCTGAAAAAAAAAAAAAAGAAGAAGAAGAGGATAAAGAAATATTAAAATATTTAGGAACCAAAAGATTTTTGGGCTATCTAATCTAATAGCATGCAATACTAATTTCTGCTAAAGACATATTGATTCCAAAAATATATTTTATATAACTTTTAACATAAGGTAAATCTTACAATATCATCTATATAAACTAATCACATTTTATCTCAACTGAAATAAGTCAAACAAACCAATTCCTTTATTTATTAATATCTATTCAACGTCCTATGTATACACTTTGCATGTTTTAAAATTATTGCCCTCTTTTTATCAGTAATAGAAAATTAATTTGATATCTTCTTTGCCATCTGAACTTCCTAGCATGGGGTTTTTTGCACATTTTTTTAAATTCAACAAATATTTTTGAAGGCTTATTGTCTGTAGGATCTTACAATATTAAAATCCTCCAAATTCTAATCAATTCCTAAAACATAAATCATTAAAAAACAAACATAAAGCATTAAAAACAAGCAGAAATTTATTCACACTATAAGCAATATGATCCAATATTGCTTAAATAAAAATATAGCCTCTCATATGACAGAGGCATGGAGAAAGATATATTCAGTCTACAAGCAGGTCAGGGAGGAGGCCAAGAAGCCAAGAGCCCCCTCTCCTAAAACAAACAAACAAACAAAACTGTCAAAGCCCTGGGATCATCAAGCTCTTATTCGATTTCAAAATCAATCTCCCTACATTTGAGGTAGGCAAAACTGTAACGATTCTAACACAACTCCTTCCCTTTCAGGGTACCTATTACAACCACTATGACAAAAATAAACATTTTGGGGGAAGATATTTTACAGTGCTTCAGTCTGCAAACCTCATCAGTGTAACACAGCCATCAGTTGATTTCTCAGTACTGTCATTTTTTGCCACAGAATATGTGAAGCTTCTTCCCAAATAACGGTTTAACAAAATTGAAAATATCACTAGCCAAAAGAAACAATTATTCCTTTTCCCAATCCCAGAATTTCAATAGCATTATTACATATTCTTCTCCAAGTATCCGTCATGTTTATGCAAGGTACGCTTTTGATGCCAGGTACTTCCACTCACACAACCTCCACTCACTTCTTCCTGTGGTGAGCAATTATCCCAGGAATAGCTTTGTAAAGTGGAGACACCTGTCCCAGGACAAGCATGAGCTATCCATAACACACTGTTGTGAATTGGCCTGGAGACTTTGTCATTGGCTTTCTACCCTCACTTACCAGCGCCTCTCAAACATTAGCCAAATAGATCAACTCCATGGTAGACCAGTTACATGCCCCCTCCCTTCGTATCATGCCACTGCTTATTTGTTCTTTTTCCAGCTGGATTGCCTCTTCCTGCTCCATGCACCATGCTCCTTTTTTATACTCTAGAATGAATGAAGTAGAGAGGATGTGTTAAAAGTCTGGGTAAACCTTGACACTTACTATAGTTACCTAATAGACAAGAAAATATATTAAACGTAAAACCATGCTTGAAACTTAACAATCATGCCCATGGCCAGATATATTTTGTGGTTCCCAGTGAAAAATGAAAATGATGGTTTCTTGCTCAAAAAACCAGAAAAAGTGCTATTAAATGTACTGAAATAGTAAACACTTCCTTTATTTTGCAGTCTCTCAAACTGTCATGGTGTTTCCTATTTGCTTGTTGGAAAAGTTCCCTTATTGGCACACTGGAGGCCCCATTCTGCAACTCAGCACATGTATGCACCTGGCCTAATCTTTCTCATAAGGTGTCAGACCGAAGCGCTCTGCCCTGTCTGGTAACAGGGAAGTCAATTTCCTTTTACTACCTGCTTGCTGAAAAGCAAACAGATGACCCCCAAAGTATTGCAACCTCCAAGCCAAAGTGCCCTTAGTACATGGATGGGTAGATGAGGGGCTAGCACCGTAAGAAGGCATGGTGAGCTGGCCCTGACCATGTCCATTCCCACTTCCTCATAAGTTTTCAATGCCAAGTGTACCAAATATAGGCCTATGGAAAGTGCTGGGGCTTATCTGTCAACACAGAGCTCTATATAAGTAGATGAGATGAGAAAGAATGGCCTTCAGACTGCAAAACTCCCTACCAGAGCTTAGATTGATTGTGGTTAATTTTGCCAGCTTCAATGACCTACATTCCACTGGGATTTGTACTGTCTGATATTTGGAACATCTTACAGAGAAATGGAAAGAACAAAAAGGTCCATAGTTTACTAAAAAATTATCACAAAGATCATACTGATGAATAATGTCTTGTCACCATAACACATGATATAACACATAACAATTATTAACACATTGAATAATGTGTAGAACACCTTTAGGTAATTAACCAATCCTTGGAATTAATATTCTGTTTACATATATATTTTAGCTGAAGCATGAAAATATTTTTTCAGATTACATTTTTTTTTTTGAGTGCTAAATAAAAAATTCACAGGTTCACTTGCTATGCTTTTGCTTTAGGGTCTCTCAGAATTAGACATGCTTCACCTTCTGACTTAGATATGCTATTTATTTAATTACTTGCAGTGGACATTTCTGGACAACAGGGGAGAAGGAGAGAGAGAGAGAGAGAGAGAGAAAGTGTGTGTGTGTGTGTGTGTATGTGAGAGAGAGAGAGAGAGAGACGGTTTACAAAATTTTTAAAAATCTAAATAAATATATCATATATTTATTATGTAAAACATATTGTTTTGATACATGCACATATTGTGGAATGACTATATCAAAGTAATTAGCATCTCTATTACCTCACATACTTACCATTTTTTTGTGGTGAGACAATTTAAAATCTACTGTGAGCAATTTTCAAGTATACATACGTTGTTTTTAATTGTGATTCCCATATTGTACAATAGATATCCTGAACTATTTCTCCTGTCTAACTGAAATTTTGTGCACTTTGATCAATCTTCCCAAACTACTCTCCCCTCAGCCCCTGGTAATCACCATTCTACTCTCTATTTCTATGAGTTAGACTTTTCCAGATTCCCCATATAAGTGAGATCATGGTGTATTTGTCTTTCGATGCCTAGCTTATTTCATTTAACATGATTTTTTCTGGTTCATTCATATTATCATAAATTACAGAATTTCCTTCTTTTTATGACTGAATAGTATTCCATTGTGCCTATATATTACATTTTTAATCCATTCATCCATTATTGAGCATTTAGGGTGATTCCATATCTTAATTACTGTAAAAAATGCTGCAATGAACATGTGAGTAGAGGTATCTCTTCAACATAGTGATTTCATTTTTTGTTTTTTGGATTTAAACTCAGAAGTGGAATTGCTGTATCATATAGTAGTAAAGGGGTTTCTTGTCACACTTCATTTATTATAGAATTCAATGTCTAAATTATACTTAGTTATTATGTTCCCTGCTTTCAGTCTTTTGTCAGAAATTGAGAGGCTTCAATCTGCCTAATATTTTGATTCCCAGAGCTAGAAGGCTTGAGGCAGACAACGGCAGGGTGTTTTCCAGGCTCATCACTGATGATGTGCAGACTTAACTTGACCCCCACTTCCATCAAACCATGGGTCAGATGATTCTTACAACAAATTTCTCAGGCTTTGGTTGTGACTGCATTCAGCTAATACGGAAAGCAAAGCTCTTAGACCTCACTCTTATAAAGACTTTTCTTTTAGCTCATTAGGGAAACAAGAGAAAGTTATTGTTCATAATAGATCATGGAGACATACACATAAAAAGTATATTAAGCAGAGAATTTGTATAGGATTCAAATTCCCTTCAGCATGGACATGCAGCTATCTTCCAGGCAGGAGCATATTGATGAAGGTTGGCTTCTTAAGGAATAATGGCCTTAGTTTATTATTATCTTAAGCTTTTAGAAAAATATATTACATGACAGATATGAAAATGTTTGATTCCATGTGGGAATTTTTTTGAGGATCATCCAAAATAATCTCTATGGAAAGAAAATAGGCAATTTGGCACACTTAAAAGAATGTGTAAAAGAATTGCACATACTGTGCTTTTGTTAATGAGTATTCCTCAAATTTTTACTCTAAAGTAAATATTGTTTAATTAGCTTTTTGTGTTACAAAGTTCTAAAAAGATAACTGTATGTTATGTTTAGAGTGCTAATGAAATGTTCAATTCTTAATGAACAATAACAAGATAAAGGTATTCATACACACGTTTGATGAAAAATATGATTTTTCTTTTTCTACCCCTTAGATTGTGAGACACATTTCTTCAGGTACTGTTCAGTCAGTAGGTAAATAAGAATAGGAAAAGAAAAATGCTACAGTGCAGAAATGGTAAACATAACTTACCCCTATACAGTAAGAAAATGTTTGCTCTATTTTCTACGCATTGAAGGATTAAATTAAACTTTTTTCTTCACTAGATGCCTCTCAAATGAATCAATATTTAATACAAAATATTATCATTATTATAGTAAAAATGCATACTTTTTGGTGATAAAGATTTAAGTAGTACAGATAAAATATAAATGTCAAATACATAAATTCAATTGATATTTAAATATAGAAAACAAATTTTCTAAATAAATAAACTATTTTACAATAATAGAAAGTACATAGACACTTTCAAGAAAATGCCCTATTACATATCTACTAAGAGTTTTTGTCAGGATCTAGGGATAATATTTTTAAAATATAATCTATTGGGAAAAAACAAGGCTCTAGAATTGGAGAAATTTAGATATAGTCTAGATCCTGACATTTAACCTTTTTCATGACTTCCTTTAACCATTTAATCAAAGGAATAATAATGTATTTCTATTCTATTCCACAGAAATATAATGAAAAGAAAATGAGAATATGGTACCTCTGTATTTAAGCCAGCTGTAATTTCTTGCATTCGAATATATCATGGGATATTGAATATATCATGGGATATATCATGGTCTAGAACCATAAATGTCTCACCAATGCTGAATATGTATAAAATTTTATATCACTTACATTTATTCTGTTTTCCAAATAACTGTTTTGAAAGATTTATATTGTACACAAAATCATTTAAGCCTCTAAGTGTAACATGAAACCATAATTTTTTAAAGAAATTATTCTGTCAGTATGCACTATATAGAATCTTCATAGCCTCAAATATCTGATAAAAGTATCCCAGTTTTGACTGCGTATGTAATATTTCACTAAAAAAATAAATCCTATGGGAGTTAGATTAAATTACACTGGGAGTGAATAAAATCTTTTTAATCAAAAAGCATTTCATAATGCCAGAAATAAACAGTGAATAGCATCATCCTTCTATCAAAATAACTACCAATAAAATACTGTTTAGAGACAATAAAAAGAAGTAAACTATATTAAGGTTCTTCAGACTTAAATGTTTGGAGATTTTATAATAGCTCTAAGGAAAATTAAATAAGCCATGGTTGAATAGTACAACACAATGTAGGCAACTTGATATGACAAGTAAAACAATTTTTACCAGGTTAGACTACTGCATGGTCTAAATCTTATAGCAAAAGCACACTGATGGAAGGTGTACTTTTATAATAACATTCTCTTTCATTATTGGATCACACGAATGACTTAAACATGTAAACTTTCACAATTTTTACAAAGCACGTTGTATTTAATACTTACTTTTGAGAAATTAGTAGGTATTTCTTATAATTTCATAACCAAAGAAGTTTGCAATATGTTGAATATACCAAAATTAACTCCTCAGAAACTTTATCAGATTAATATCCATTAAAACTATCTTAAAGGTGTGACAGAGAATATGGCATGCCCGTGACGGTGACACTTTTCTTAAGAGAATATCTCTCAACTAGCACATTTTGGCAAACATAACATTAATGGCTTGATTTGCTTTACATCTTCCCTCTCTCTCTCTCTCTGTCTCTCTGGTTATTTACTTCTTACAAATAACCTTTGAAATTACTATGAAATTCCTACAACTTATCATTATAAGAATTTCTAATAAATAATTCAGCTTAACATATCAGCAAGAGAAATAATTTAGTTGATATCTCTGTTTCTAAAAATTACAAACTCCACAGATATTCCCTGAAGCCAAAATCAAAGCACTAAAAAATAAAATCTAAACATGGATAGTATGAATGATGGATACTATGTTTATTGAGTCTCCTTTCCTACTTGCAGAACTTTTTCAGTAAAAATGAAGGAGAACAAGGAAGGTAGGATATCCTTTTAATTCTTAAAGAAGCTAAATTTGAATTCTGAGAGGTAATGCATAAATAACAGGTACTAAGCGGGATGGTAGAAAAGGAGATAGGAAAAAAAATAACTTCAATGTTTTATGACTCGTAAGAGGATTGTAATAAGAAACAATAGGAAGCAGTAAGTGGGAGGAAATTATGAGTTCACTACCAACATATTAATTTAGGCAGCAAAGAGATTAACAATGAGGGTTATTTGGAGGTGACTGAAGAAGAACACTTGAAAAGGAGATGAGCTATAATAACCAAGAGTATCATTTTAGGCATGCCATAAACATGAGAAGGTAGCTCAAACTAAGGAAATCATCATTTCCCTACACACTCATAGCAGAGGGGAAAATCTGAGCCAAAGGTTTAACAGGAGAACTCTAAGCCCAATAATGGAAGAAATGAAGAGGAACCCTAAGAGTTAAAGAAAAATAAATAGTGCAAAAGGCACATAGCGTTGAAGAGGGTTTGATCCACAAATGGGAAACATTTAGAATAGAATTGATAGAGACCTGAGAAAAGATATGCAGCAACAGATTTAGAGCTAAGCCTGCATTTTGCTTTTGATTCAAACTCCTATTACAGGAATTACAATCTGGCTTGACTGAGCTAAATATGTGATTATAATGACAAAACAAAGAGTCAAAAATCAAATATAGAATCCTACTCTCTCCAAATTTCCTAGTATAAATAGTCTGTTGATGTTTACTATTTGAAGAGATATTAAGCATTATTAAAATAGGAATAAAAGAGGAAAAATGAAATCTAGTATTTGGCAGTTTTTTTAATATTTAATAATACTTGCAAACCTGAGTTTACATAGAGAAAAGATCTTTGATTTAATAATGGATGTTAAATATCTATTAATATTTAGTATGAAATATAAGATTATATTTCTTCTTATGATAATTCTAAATTATTATTATTTTTGCTGTTACTTGTATTAACCACAGGAAATAGGGTGAGGAAAATATAGATCACTTCAGCCCCAGGAAATAACGTGCTTTTTAGTCAATATTTTAGATCTGTGGTTTTCACATATAATTAATAATTCACCAGATTGATGCCTTACCATTGTTCTAGAAATTGTCCCATGGAAACCTAAATTCTCTTACCTGTTATTTCAAGTACTTTGATTTCTTTAAATTAATTTCTTTTTTTGCTCCCTTATTTTTTCATGCATCTCTTAGTTCTTGGCACTCACACCTACAATTATATTCTGCATGCTGCTTGTAATTATCTTGCCGCTATCAGAGCCTGTGTGGTTTCCCACACTTCATATCTACACAAGCATACTTGTGATCATAATTATGATCTTTTATTTTTGTTCAGCGATTTAAAAATTTCTTAAAGCAATGAATCTTCTGCAAACAGCTTCTGGAACATACCCTCCTTAAGTAGCTATTTATCTTTGGGGATTTTTGGCCCTCTTTGAGAGTTGATTAAATGCTTGTTTTCCCTAGTAAAACATATACACACACATTTTCAAACAAATCTAAAGGTTTTACTTGCTCCCTGAAGTCTTTTGTTATTTCATCTAGGGACCACAGGCTATTACAAAACTATTGCACTATATGTTTTCCAGATTAGAAAATCCCACATTATGAGAAATTTCATAACAATGTAAAGTGTCTTTTTACACAAAACTCTTATCTATATGTAGCACTCTTCATTGAGTCTTAATTCTGTATTTGAACACCACCAAACTGCAAGAAGTTTACAGGTCATTCGGTGCTTTTTGTTACCCCTATGCCATTTCCTAATGCCCAATGTGTCTTCTATCCCCTTTACACATTACTTCAAGGAAATCGCTTTTCCATCCCTCCTCCATCTGTATCACCAATAATCTTCATGATCCTATATCTAATAGATGTTTTGAGGTCCTTCCATAATCCCCCACTTCACTGTCTTTTGTTTCACACCAGCTGCATCTCTGTCTCTATACAATTTCATCTTCTTCCTCTCACGTAATGCATTTAATATTTCCCAGGATTGCTCATAGTTCTGCTTATCTTATTACTTCACACTCTCTCCCTAGACAATCCATCCCTATCACAGGTTCAATTACAATCCATTCACTGATGACTGCCATCATATTATATTTACAATCCTGACCTCTCCTGAGCTGCATGCACATATATTCAAATTCTTCCCTGGTATTTTCTTTTTACATCTAAATTAGTTATCAGTCCAACTGAATAGATCATCTTTTGGTCTCAAATCTAATCTTTTTTCTATTAGCCCAGATCAGTGGATTGCACTTCATAAAGTAGAAAGCTAGGAGTGGTTTCTTGATACCCTGCTGTCTTACCCTGGGTTTCACAGAATGCAGAGCCTACAGCAATGGTATATGTGTTACTGCTTTATTAGGCCAGGCAATCAGACGGAGGAAGTGAAGCAGAAAGGAAGAAGAATCAATATGAAGGTACCTACCAAGTATGACTAATTGCTCCGTCTCCCAGACAACTCTCTCTGGTAACCATATAAATTGCATTTCAATACAGACTATGCCTAAGGAAATAGGGAAAGAATTTACCCACTGTATCTAATTTTCCATGAGTCAAAAAACAAAACAAAACAAAAAAACAGACCTCTAACCTAGTTTAGACTAATTTTGAAGGAATGAGAAACAAATTCCAGTTTGGGATCCCTGGAAACATGATGAGAAGAACCAATCTCACATCTACTCCTTGATTCCTAGATCTGAGTATTTTAGTTGTTGCAGACAGAGTATTGGATATTATCTGTTGGCTTCTTATATAATCTCATTGGGTATTGTCCCCAACCTGGCACCTTAACTGAGACATTAACAGGCCAATCTGCTGCTTGCATCTGATGGTGAGGATATAGTAAAATAGTGGATCCCGTGAACATGGATTCATTGTCACATTTCCATTATCATAAAATGTTTCCCCTGCTCGAATACACTGTCTCATGGGCTAAAAATGTCAGTAGATCATCATTTTGTAAGTTTTCGGGTCTAACTGAGAGACTGAATGAATATACAAATGGACAATGGCCAGACCATACAGAAAAATAGAACTCTAACTCACAGACTGAAGTAACCAGTCCAGTGAAGTCAAATCACAACCTCTACAGCAATAAGCCCCAAATGGTCAAGGGTTAATCAATAGCTATCAGATTTCCTAGTTTTTGCCCCTCTTTCACCTTAAAATGAACCGGAAAAGCCAAATATGCTCCGTTAACCAATCACATAGTATGCCTGCTTCCAGTTAGCCTACCTTCAGCTTCCTCATGCCAACTGCCTCCAATCAGGATATACCTGAATCCGTCCCTTTTTTCCACTAGAAATTGTTTACACTACCCTCCCTGCCTGTGACTGTTGGTCAAACTCAAGTGAAGTTGGCTGACTCCCTTGCTTCCGCAAGCTCTGAATAATAGCCTTCCCTATTTATTCTGATCATTGGTAAGAGGGTGATCTTGGAAACTCCCCAAACAATGCTCTTGTTTATATGCATTTCTCCTACAAGATCATGATCTCTTCAAGGATCGAGTCTTATTTAATTATATTTTTAATTCCTAATTCTGCGCATGGTCAAAAAATACATATGCAATCAATATCTGTTTGACTGTATGAAGAAAAGCCATGAACAGAAAGGAGAGTATTATTCACTTACAACAGCAAAAATATGAGTGAAAATAAGCAATGGAACTTGGAGAAGTAAGATAGTTGTATGTGTGTATGTCTAAAAATATGCAGTTATAAAATAAAATTCTCAAAAATAAACTCAAATTTATAATAGTGTATTAAATAAAATTCTACAGTAGAGAAGAGAAGAATAAAATAAAACTTTGAGAAAATTGATGACACAAGGAAGCCAAGAGCTCATTTACCATGGAGACTTGCAAACATTTCCATATTTATGAGCCAACTCACTGTAGAAAGAGAATATGATTTTATCGAAAGATAAAGATAGGCTTTGGCATCAGGTAGAATTGATGTGAATTCTGACTCTGTCACCACAATTTATTAAACTACTTTTGTCTCTCGTAATTTAAGGAAATATTTGGTGGTATTAAACATTGCTCCATATTTACTTGAAGACATAGTTTACCACAGTCCATTTAATAAGCAGAGAATATAACTCAACCCACTGCTTGCTTAAAATACTGATAAGAAAAAGTACAGTTTCTCAGGCTTCATAATTCTCATATGAAAGTAGGCATTCGCTTAATGGTGTTATTATAAAAACAAACATTTTATAATTAAAATAAGACACCTGCAATCTACTTTACCTGGCAGGCTCTTAATAATGTTAGTTTCTATTTCTCACAAACAGCAAATTAGAGAGACAATTCCATATACCCACCCATTATTTTTGAGGTAAGCCCTATAAACTCCAAGTGTCTCTCAACTAAGACTGCTGTAAATGCTTTGTCATCAAAGTAAGTTCTTCTTTCTTGGGCACAATTATGTCCCAACTATCAGGAAATTAATTGTTCTTCAAATGTCAGTAAAGATATGTCTTGTAGCTTATTCTTGCAGTACATAAAATTGATAGGGAGAATATTCTAGTAAATGGAATATACCTTTTCATTGACATCATTTACATAGCCAGGATTTTTACTTCCCAGGTCCAGCTTTTTTTTGGGGGGAAGGCCATTCCTTAGCCTAAAGAAATATTGACAATATGTTCACTCTTGACTTCAACGTCTTCAGCAATAAATATTGTCATAAGATTTCCATAGTTGCTACAATCAAAACCCTTTGACCTACCTGGCAAGGAGAACAGGAAGAGAGAACAGATAGTATGCAGGTGCTCTGAGCCATTCCTTCAGTGTCCATTCCCTCTGGATCTAAAAACCAAGATTATTCTTATTTTGTAATCCAACAACCATGACAAAAATCAACTATTCATGTTGATTCACCTATTCTTTGGTTTTTTTTTTTTTTTTGATTTCTGGGAAATCTTTTAACCTACATTTATGTATTCAATCATCCATGTTTATCCACTCATTAATTAATCCAGTTATTCATCACAAACTAGTTATTCAATGCCTGCAATGAATAAAATAAGAAAAATCTAGTAACGTCTGTCAAAGAACTTTTAGCTGAGGGGGTAAAGTGGGGCAAGTGAGACACACATATTTAAAAATAATCATAACACATCATGATATTGATGATAATTGGCATCATAATTGTCAATGCCATAAAACTTTTTTAAATAACATATATGAAGGAGTAATTACTTGCAACTTAAGAAATTGAACAAGGTTTCACAAAACATTTGAACCAGATCATGAAAAATTAGAGGGATGTTAATGGATGAAACTTTGGGGAAAGAATATTTTTCGCAGAGGAAATAGAAATTGCTAAAAATACTTGAAAGTACATAGTACAGTGTAAAAGTGAATTTTAGTATAGTTAGTCTACAAGATGTGTCCATTGTGCATTTTTGATGGAGACAGCTATGAATGGTTTGGGAGAAACCATTTAATTAAGTGTCATATCATGAAGGGAAATGAAGATGTTAAAGGATTTTCTAAAGACAATATAAAGGCCTCACAAGTTTCTGAGTAAAGTCACTTGAGGTTTTTTGTCTTTAAAAGAAAAAACCTGCAATCCTATGTTCAACATATTAGAAGGAAAAGAATTAGGAATTTGGCAATCACAAACCTGGTATGAAGGTCTGAGAAAGGGATGTGCCACTGGCAATGGAAAGGAGAGAATAGATTTGGATACATTTTATATTTAAAATTAAAAAGCCTTTATGACCAAGTGGATATGACTGAGTGGATGAAGAATAAGGAAAACTCAAATCACTTTAAGATACTAGCTTGGGCATCTGGCTAAGGAATGGGACAATTTGGAGACAGAATTATCAAATTGGAGTGCATATACCATTATATTAATAGATGCCTGGAGGTTATTTCAATTGGATATGTCCAGGATGCCTTGAATTTTCAAACTCAGATATGAGCTCTGGTACTCCTTTTCCAAGAGTATATATGTAAATTCATAAACTCTAAAATCAATATTGTATTTATCTTCATAGAATTCCAAATATTTACTTGCCTTTTGAACAAATTCCAAATAATTCTCCAAATGATAAGCTTTTGGAAAAGGAACTATAATTAATACAATTCACGATTAAAATTTAGGACTAGCACTTAATATTAAAAATAATCTCAGGATTTTATAACTCCACAGTAATTCTTTTTAAATGGAAAAGCTTAAACAACAAAATGTAACAACCTGCTTTCAAAACTGAGGCTACAGTTTTAATATAAATGAACTCTTGATTCTTTCACTTAAAGACTTTCCTGGTTTACTGCTTGCATATAGTGGCAGCAACAGTTGGAAATTATTAAAGAAGCAACAGACAATCTTGGTGAATACAGGTTCGGCTGCCTGCCACCAGAGAACTGAACATGAGAGGTGAGTGTTGGTGAAATAAAGGTGGTTTATTCAAGTGCCAGCAGCCTAAGGAAATGGCAGACTATTTTCTTAATGACCATCTCATCTCCTCTGTTTACCAAGAAACTTATTAAGGGAAAAGGTAAAGGGGGTTGGTGACAGAAAGCAAGCTTTGTGCAAGTCATCGTGATTTGCTCAATGGTTATTAGCAAACAATAAGTCATCTGGTGGATCTTGTCATCAGCAGCCTTTGGTTGGCCTATTCAGGATTCTTGATCTGTCTCTCCTTGGGGTCATCTTCTAATTTTGTGCCTGGCAACTATGTAAGCAAGCAGCAGGTTAATTCTAAATTTTTAAGATGGAACAAACTGAAAGCATACAGGAAACAAAATAGCTTCCCTTTAGCTAGGCTAGCATTATAGTCTGAATGGCCCTCAGAATTTGCTTACAATAATTCTTCCTATTTACCATGGGAGATTCCAACAGAACAAACAGTTGAAAATATAGGTAAGGAAATTATGGAGCTGTAAGTTAGAAATCAAAATTTGGTAATCATTTCTGACTAATGACAGTCAAAAATCAAGGAATGGTATTAGATATTCATAGAGAAGAAAAGAAATTCAATAGTTCATTTAAATTAAACTCTGTAGTAAACTCTGTAGTATACTTATACTTAAGTAAACATATACTTAAGCATGTTATAAAATGTTAACATATTGGGGGAAGCAATACATTAATTTATACTTCCAACTTAACTAATTTTTATGAAAGCCACATAATAAAATCTTTCCTACAATTTCTGTATAAAGAAATATTTTGCACTATTAAGAATGCCCCATTGTTTAGGAAGGATAAAATGTGTATATTCAATTAAATAAGCCATATACTCAACTTCAGCTAACAGGACAACATTCAGTTGAATGCCAGACTAGGCATGGTGCCCTGCCCTCCATGCATGCTGTCTCAATAAATGTGGACAAATTCAAGTGCTGATAACATTATACAAAAGACAGTTTTATTGTAATCACGTCCCATTTATTTATTTTTGTTATTGCTGTAATTGCCTTTGGGGTCTTAGTCATAAATACTTTGGCCAGGCCAATGTCTAGAAGAGTTTTTCCTACATTTTCTTCTAGAATTCTTATTGCTTCATGCCTTACATTTAAATGTTTTACCCAACTTGAATTAATTTTTGTATATGGCAGGAGAGGGAGTACTGTTTCATTCTTCTTCATGTAACTATCCAGTTTTCCTAGCACCATTTATTGAATAGAGTTTCATTTCCCCAGTGTATCCTGTTGTCTGCTTTGTTGAAAATCAGTTGGTTTTAGGTAGATGGTTTTATATCTGGGTTCTCTATTCTATTCCATTGGACTGTGTCTCTATTTTTATACTAGTGACATGCTATTTTTGTTACTATAGCCTTGTAGTATAATTTGAAGTCTGGTAATGTGATGCCTCCAGATATATTCTTTTTGCTTAAGATTGCTTTGGCTATTCAGGCTCTTTTTTGGTTCCAAATGAAGCATAGAATTAATTTTTCTAGATCTGTGAAATATGACCTTTGTGTTTTGATGGGGATTGCATTGAATCTGTAAATCACTTTGGACAGTATAGACATTTTAACAAAGTTGATACTTTTAATCCATGAGCATGAGGTGTTTTTCATTTGTTTGTATCATCTGTGCTTTCTTCCATCAGTGTTTCATAGTTCGTGTAGAGAACTTTCACCTCCTTGAGTAAACATTTTCTTAAGTATTTTATTTTCTTTGTAGCTGTCGTAAATGGTACTGAGTCTTTGATTTGACTCTCAGCCTGACTGTTATTAGTATATAGAAATGCTACAGACTTGTGTACATTGATTTTATAATCCAAGACTTTGCTGAATTTATTTATCAATTCTAGGAATCTTTTGGTGGAGTTTTCAGGATTTTCTAGTTATAAGATCAAACCATCAATGAAATGCAATAGTTTGGCCTCTTCTTTCCCTATTTGGATACACTTTATCTCCTCTTCTTTCCTGATCTGCCTAGAACTTCCAGTACTATATTGAATAGATATGGTGACAGTGTGCATTCTTATCTTGTTACAGTTCTTAGGGGGAATGTCTTAAACTTTTCCTCCTTCTGTATGTTGTTAGCTGTGGGTTTGTCATATACAGTTTTTATAATTTTAAGTTATATTCCTTCTATGCCTAGTTTCTTGAGGATTTTTATCATGAAAGTATACTGGAATTTATCAAATGCATTTTCTGCATCTATTGAGATAATCATATAGTTTTTTGTTTTTGCTTCTGTTTGCCCAGCAAAGGAAATAATTAACAGAGTAAATAGACAGCCTAGAGAATGGGAGAAAATATTCACAAACTATACATCTGACTATTGGTTAATACCTAGACTCTATGAAGAACTCAAACAAATCAGCAAGAAAAAATAAACAATCCCATAAAAAGTGGGCAAAAGATAGGAACAGAAGTTTTTTAAAAGAAGACAAAAAATAATTACATTTTATAATAATTTATAAAATGTATCCATGTAGCAAAGACAATTGTACCCTCTTGATATTTTAAAATAAAAAAGAATAGATAAATAAAACTGAAAAAAAGTAGTTTCAAAATTTTTCAATTTCACAATATTTCTCTTCTCTGAATTTTAATAAGCAGATGAACCCAATTTGGTAATGCCAATCTGAATGGTTGGTGCTTACAATTGCAGGTAAAATGTCAATGAATGAAATAAAAAATAACATTTTAACTAAATATGCAAAACAAGACAAATTTGACTGCCTTGAAATGTTGAGTGAATTACTAAACAAGTTGATTCATATTATCTTGTTGTTAAACCTCTCATTACAAAAAAACACATTTGAAAGAGTATTTTCCAGGAAACAATAACAATTTAGAGGGGCACAAAATCCATTAATCAACTGTCAATTGAATTTTTAACAGTATGAGAAAAAGTTCATATGCTAGATTTTGCTGCATCATTTTTGTAAAAAAAAAGTCTAGCAATTTCTCATCTGAGCTTCTGGTTCATTAAATGAGGAATAACTTGAGACTTTAAGACAAATTCTTTTAAAAACAAACAAATGAACAAACAGAAAACATTGGTACTACTTACAATTACTTTAATGTGTGAATCAAGATTTTATCAATACTATGAAACCAAATAATATAGAAATCAATGTAATAATACAATTGATAGAAGATTGCAATTATCCTTTCTAATACACCTTTCAAACTTTTGTATCAGCCAAAATAATTTCATTGATCTTATTAACTGATTTATAATAAGCATATTATATAAATTTAAAACTTAAAATATACCTTATATAAAGTTTTATCTGATTTATACATTGGAGCTTCATATAAGAATTCCTTCAAAAAACTATTTCTTTGAGCACTATCATGAAGTGAAAAATATACTAAATGTATCTTGATATACAATGTGCTTAGCTTCAAAGAGTTGTGAACAAGCCAAACTTGTTGTTCATGTATAAGAAAGAAAGAGATTGGACAAATAATTACTTAGACCCTGTGATTCTTTGGATTAGTCTTGGAAGTGAATCAGTGCAAAATAAATACAAGTATAATAACTAGGAAAATTGGCTGGAGGTAGGGTTGTGAGATTTAGATAAATAAACAAAAACCAGGATGCTAAATTAAATTTTAATTTCAGATAAACAGTGAATATGTTTTCGTATAAGTATGACCCCAGGCAATATTGGGAAACAATTATAATTTTGAAATACTTGTTGTTTAACTGAAATTAAAATTTAACTGACCATCCTCTATTTTATCTTGCAATCCTAGTTAGAAGATCAAGAGTCCTCATCAATGTTAGACATATTTTGCTTGTTCGGGTAATTATTTTATAATAAGATTTGACATGGCTCTTTGACTCTTTGTGAACAGCAGCGTGGTAGTCATTATTTCTGTTTGCTAAAGAATTCTAGTTCTATTTCTTTCTGAGCTCATAATAGAATTGTACATTCTAATTTATCTGTAGTTAGGAGAGACTTTATGTCAGGTTCTGGCCAGAACATTTAATTTCCCACATAAGACACCCTAGATAATTTTGATTTCATGCCTGTTATATCAGTCCTGAAATGAATACAATAAGCAGAGTCTCCCTGCCCTTCAATTGGCATATATCATGATAATTTTAAGATACGAATTTTGGTTACTGTTTGTAAAGGATAATGTATCTTATTTTAACTAATACGAAACACCCAAAGTTGAGGGGTCAGTACAGTCAAATCATGATGACTGAGAATTTATATCCAACAGTAAATCAGATGCATCTGAAATATCTCCTGTTAGACTGTGAGAACATGCAGGCTTGGAATAAGGTTTAAGGATAAACAAGGCCATAGGTATCTTCCACATGTTCTCTCCTTTTTTCATTTACTACATCCAACATGTAGGCAATATTCTTAATTGCCTGTTTTCAGTATTGAATTCATTTGTACCCGTTAGTTAAATTAGAACAGACTTTTAAAGCTTGACTTTTTTCTTTTATCCACGTCTGATTCTAACATCGTTGAGAAGGTTGAGAATAAATGGATGGAGAAATTGCAGGTTGGTCATAAAAGAAAGAGGATATTGAGCTTAGTATAATGTCATTCTCAGAAGCCAAAAGAGGAGGTAAATTTAAAAGAAGGTAAAACTTCCCATGTTATAGGCAAGGAAGAGACAAGCATAAGGAAATGAGGTGTGTAGAGCACAAAATTTAAGGGAGCATGTACATGGAAAAAGAAAAAAAAAGAATCTCTGCTCTTGTAAGAATGATATTCTACTTAGAATTTGAGGACAATAAATAAAGAAGAAAAATGCAGAGCGTGTCAAATAGTAAGAAGTGCTAAGGAGAAAAAGGAGGCAAGCAAGGAGCATAGACCGAGGTGCACAGAGAATGAGCAGGAAATGTGAAGAATTGTGTGATGGCCACCTTCTGAGAAAAGTTCTTATTCTGAAAAATGAGACAAATGAGAAAAAACAATCCTCATCTTTTCTAGCTTCAATTCCTTAGTGTGAAAGTTTGCAGCTTGAACTTGATGCAATCATCTTACAATTATGAGAGTCAAAGTCTGAGGATAGAGTGTGGAGAGAATTTAAAAATATAACAATGAAATAAACTTGGGACCCATTTGTGATGTGAAATGATGAATTCCTAATTGGTAAAGCCACTTAAGTCAGAGTTTTCATGTTACTTGCAGCCACAAGCAAATAAATTGATATAAAAGGAACATCATTAAAGATGCAGAAAAACTTTGAAGTGCAATAGAGAAAAGCTGGGGAAATTTCAGTAGCTTTATCTTCTTAATGAAATAAGAAATAAAATAAATAATATCTTTTGAAAGTTTGGGTTTCAGAAGAGTAATCATAGTTTTGAAGAACTGCATTAGGCAAAAGAAAAATTAAAAAATTATAAGTACCAGTGAGGTCCGCTAACTGATAACCTGACAATGTGTCATTGGCAATTCAGGATTCAAACACTCCTTCAGTACATTTTTACGCTCACATCCCATGATAACCTACCATCTCCCAGGCATTCCACTCATACAAGATAAGCTGTAGATCATATTCATTATTTTCCATGCCTGTTTCTGCTGCTTTTTCCCAGGGAGCACTTTAATGAAACTCCTTAGCAATAAAACAATAATTAGATATATTTTATCAGAAGAAATATTTAATAACTTCTTAATGACAAATTTGCTTATGCCTGACACTGATTTTGTTTTTTCCAGAGAGGTGACTGGGCTTGGGAATTCAAGGTTAATTTCCAAAGAGTCAACCTATTTCATTTACCAATTTGTTGTCAACATACTCATTTTTTAAAATTGTAAAACTTCCAATGGTACTAATACCCATAACCATCTACCATTTCAGTATACCACATATCAAAATTAAGAAGGGAGAAAATAGCCATTTCTAAAAGAACTCCAAAATTATCTTATGCTAAATGATATGAAAAAAGTCTGAGTAACACTAAACAGTCAGATTTAGTTTGCTACATTTCTGCTTCCTGGTATAGATTATCTTTCCTTCAATAGCTCACCAAGGTTAGTATAAACACTTTACATGTTCCTTTAAAACTAATATAGGGAAGAAGGAATGTTGACCTAACATACAACTGTGTTATAAATAATGTGCATTTCTTTGAATCTTTGTCCCCAACTTTAAACCTGACCAATGTCTCATTCATTCAACAAAAATTGAGCAAACTTTTGTAGAAGGTTTTATGTGGGACATTACAGGTGAGAACAACTTATAAAGGAAATGGGTCTTAACTCAAGAAGATCATAGTCTAATAGTCATGATATCAATATGCATAATCAAAATATAACATAATTTAATGAATATTATATGAGTTGTATAAACTAAGGGATGTATATAGGCAGAGAAATAATTAGATCACTCTGTGTCAGAATATAAATAGAGAAGACAGTAAGTTTGAATTGGGAATAAAGTACATAAAATGAAAATAATTTATAGACAGAGAAAAATACATAACATTATGGAAGGTAAAATAATGACAAATACTTAGAAAATAGGAACAACACATTACGTATAGTATGGGGGGGTTGTGCTATGTTTCTTACACATTAATATTAAAATTTAGATTCATTCCTATTCAGTATATCTAAGGTAAAGCCTTAGATTTGATATTTCTAACAGCTCCCAGATGATGTCAATTCTGTGCATAGAGAGAAATAGTAGGAAATAAGACAGCCATATATCTTACAAACAGATTATGGACTGTGCTAGAAAACAAAACATGCTAAGGGATTTGGTCTTATCACCAAGGCTGGGTGATTTCAATTTGTGCCTTAATGTTTCTTGTAGGCAAAGAGAGTTTCTGGTATCCCAATCTCATTGTACCAAGTCTATATATTTTATCTGTCTTATGTATTGGCTTTATTCATATGGTGTTATTTAACAAAAGGATGCACAAAGAAGGAAAATGTTTTAAAAACATTGATTGCTTGCAAAGATTGGGGATTTTTTTGAGTGGGTAAGTGACATATATTAAGAAAATCAACCTGGTAGCATATGTAGGGTGGATTGGAAGGGAGGGATGACTGGTCTGAAGAAGGAATAATACCTATTGGTCTATTTTAATAGAATAAGGGTCTAAAATGTGGATATTTAATAAAGCAATAGAAGTGTAAAGCAGAAAGGAAGAACAATTCAAAGTCGATACCAAGAGAAAAAGTACATAAACCATTGATCTACATGAGAGAAATAAAGAATGCAAAAATGATTTGAGCTTGTGTACTTTGTAGAATTATTTCATTGATCATTAAAAAAATTGAGGATCAAGAAAAATAGTTCCTGAACCTCTAAACTTATATTAGGAAATGATTAGAGACTGAACCAAAAAGAAGGTTACTGAACTGGATGGACTGTGAGAGATATATTAACATTGTGGAAATAGCTAATACATTTGTAATTGGAGTTTACAAATGGGAATGTGTCAGAGTAATATATGATGATATAAAGATAAAGAATTTCATCACTGTGGAAAACATTGATTTTAAGCAGTGCTACAAAACTCAAATATAATAAAAACAGAGAAAACCACATTTGAGAACTTCATGGTAAAACTTCTGCAAAACAGAAAGGAAGAAAACAAATTAAAAAAACAGTAAGAAGAAGGAAAAAAAGGACACATTAGCTTCCATGAAACAACAGTAAGAGCAACAACTGACTTTTCACTAAATCTATGGAAACGTGAAAATAATGTAGCTGTATCTTTAAAAAGCTAATGAAAGTAACTGCCAACCTGCATTTCTACATTCAATAAAAATATTCTTCAAAATTAAGGCAGGTCATTTCCCCTTCTATTTGAGATGTATAACAATGTGAAAGAATTTTACTCCTTTATTAACTATAAGAAAAAATGTATGAAATATAAATTATGCTTTTTGGGAGGAGTGCTATCCATGAGTGGTGACTATAAGGAAGATGTAATGAGCTAAATTTTAAAGGGAACTAAACCCTTCATGGTTGAGCAGACTGTGGACAGATTCCATATCTAGAATAAGATGTCTGGTCCTGGTTCAGGCTAGAGAAGGAACAAGCCTGCCATTGAGTAGGAAGGTATAAAGAAATGAGAGGAAAAGATCCAGGATTTGGTGAAAATACAGGCTGATGAGATATATTGTCATCTTGAAGAGCCTTGGATACAAAAAAATGTCACTCAAGGCTCTTTTGACTTTACTAACTGTGGAGTAGCTTGTATCAGACTAAGATGCCCACTAATAATAATAAGAACCATCTTAGGAAAGGGAAAGACATATTTTAAACCCTAAAAGCACTAAAAAACAAATAAAATAAGCAGAAACCATAGGGGATTCAACATTCAATTTTTCCTGAGATCATTCAATATAGAAAATGAAGAATTAAAGCAAAAATATGTGGGACAGGTATAGTGGCTCATACCTATAATCCCAGTGTTTGGGAGGCTGATGTGGGAGGAACACTTTAGATCAGGAGTTCAAGGTTACAGTGAGCTATGACTGCTCTTTTGCATTTCAGGCTGGATGACGAGAACCTGTCTCTTAAAAAAAAATGCGATTTTACTAGCTTGAAATATCATAGATGAAATTTGGGGCTGCCAAAAAAACTGGCAACCAAGAACGAAAATGCAATAAAGGAGGAAGATTCAGAGGGTTGGAGTCCCCCAGATACAGTTAAATATCCCTCTTATCATTAACTAACCCTTAAAATGCACTTGTATAGGGAAGACTCCAAGGAGCCTAGGAGAAAGCAACCTAGTAGAAGATTGAAATAATGAGTTGTTATCTCAGATGCTGGCCCATGCAAGGGAGACAGAGTTTCAATTTTGAGTCATACTAACTTAAATGGGCTTAGTAAATACCTCAGCCTTTCCACTGAAATTCCACAAAATTTATACCTTCCAGTTAAAGGCTTTCAAGTAAAGATAAGTATTTTTCCTTGCATTAATGGTAATATTGCTTATCTGCCCTAACAAAATATGTCTGCCTTAACAAAGTATAAAAGCAAAACTCCACAGATTTACAGTGATCATCCAGTAACATAATTAAGTACTAGAAAACAAAATACTCTGTAGAAGGAGACCAAATCCAGAGGGCCTGGAACACGTTATCCGCAATGTCAGTAATTCAATCAGCATCACACGATGTGAAGAAACAGGAGGATGTGAAACATGTTCAAAGTGAAAAGCAGTCAATAAAAACATATCCTGAAATAAATAAGATGTTAAAATAAGCAAACAAGGGCTTTACTGCAGCTACTTTTTAAATCTTTAAATATATAAACAAAATATGGCCACAAAGGATGTAAGGGGAATCTTAGTACAGAAATCAAAATTAAAAAAACAAAAACAAAAACAAAAACCCAGATAGAAAATACATAACTAAAATGTAATATTTTAAAATTTAAATTTCTCTAGAGCAGATTTGGGATGACAAAAGCAATAGTAGGTGAATTTGATGACACATCAAAATAATCCCGACTGAACTATAGAGAAAGGGAATTATTGATAAAAATATATAAACACATGATGTTGGACAGTATCATACTGTGTAAGATAATTGGAATCTGAAAAGTGAAAATAGAAAAGTTAGAGCAGCAAAACTATTCAAAGAAATATTAAACAACTTTTTAAATTTAATTTTCAAAAAAGCAATGCAAAACTTAGAAAAAATTAGTAAAATCTAAGCAGAATACATAAAACATCGATACATGACAATCAATACACTTAAAGTTAAAAAAAAAATCCCGAAATAACCAGAGATTAAAAACACATATTTAGAAGAACAGCAATGACGACTGATTTTTCAACAGAAAAAATGGAGACCAGAAAAAAATGGAGTATCTGTAGAATGCTTGAAAAAACTAACAACAACAAAAAATACAAAAAATCCTACCAATCTAGAATTCTATAATAAGTGAAAATATCTTTTGAAACTGAGGGCCAAAACAAATTGAAATCAATAACAATAACAAATATACAACTAGTAAATGACTAAATATTTGGAAATGAAGCAACACTCTTCTAAAGAATCCATGACTTCAAGAAGGCATCACAAAGGAAACTAGAAAATCTCTTAAATTAAATGATGAGAATACCCTAACATGTCACAATTTGTGGAATGCAACCAGAGAAGTGCTTGTAGGAAAATTTATAGCTTTAAATAATTATATGATGTTAGATAAAAAAAAATATTTTTAAATTAATGAATTAAGCATAAGACTTAAAAATTAAATGAAGAATAGTAAATTAAAGCAAATAGAAGTAAAAAAAATGAAAATGCTAAAATGAGTGAGTAAATAAAATGGAGAAAAACAATAGAGAAAACAAATGAAGACAAAAACTTGAGGTTTTGTAAAGATTAATAAGATTAATAAACCTCTAGCAAAACTAGTTAAGAAAAAGCAAAAACACAAATTGTCAATACTAGAAAGAGGACCATATTCTTATAGGTTAAGTAATCTCCCTGCTGTCTTCCACTGTTACACTTCTCCTTTGATAATACACATTTAGGAAAGCCCAATTACTTTTTACCCCCTCATTAGGTCATTAGGCTCTTATCCTTAACTTGGTAAATCATGTGTCTGTGTGTGTGTGTGTTTGTGTGTGTGTGTGCACGCGTGTGTGTGTGAGCATGTTCATGTGTGTATGTTTAGTTTGACCACATAATCAACCATAAAAATATATTGGTTAAACCTAACAATATGCCAATCATGTGTGTATGTGTGTCCATGTGTGTGTGTTTGGTTTAACCACTGTATTTCCAGTGCTTATTGCATACTTATCCACAATTAGATGTACCTGAGAGAATTTGGGAAGTGACAAGAATTTTTGGTAAGCAGTAAGAAACTCTCTACTTTGAGCAAGAGCATGACAATATCTAAGATATTATTCCTATATTCTGTGTCAAAATATGCCTACTTTCCAGAAGACAAAAGTTCATAGCAAGTACAGCTCCCAGACAAGGTATGAACAAACTTATGCAGTCATCTGAAAACAGCTAGTTTAGTAAATTCATAAATCTCTTCTTTGTGAAATTAAATGCTTCATGTTTTTCAAATTCTTCAAGTTCGTTTTTCTTTTGTTTTTCTTATGATTTTAACAATATTTTCTTGGAAGCTCTAGCCTTTCTCACCAGCAATAAAGAGAACCAAGAGTAGAAGTCTTAGTCCACACATGGCCAGGAGCTTAGGAAGGAGGTTGGTTTACCCCTTGGAGGCAACTGTGGGTGTCAACTGTGGTGGAGGGAGGAAAAGCCAAGAATAAAGCTAAACTAGGATACAAATTCTGGTTTATCCATGACCCTTCTCCCAGACATCCTTGGCCTATTTCTATCAGACTCAAAGTTTTGAGATTATAGGTTTTGTTCTATAAGGAAGGCAGGTGCTCTTCCGTCTTAGTATAGGATTGAGAAGATCTACCCTACCATTATCACCCCAAGTTTTAGCAGAGAACAAAATAAGCAAAATGAGATACCACCAGAATGCCATAAAAAGGCATCAGGCAAGCGAGAGGATATGAGTTTTTCCTATGTGTTTGATGCAAATGTCTGAGGTCCCAGAAGTACAATTTATTTATAATAACACAATATTCATATCAAAAGGTATGTATTGACACAAATTGGTATAAATCCAAGATTTATATATTTATAAAAATATACCTAAGCATACATGATAAAGCTAATTTAATGAAGCCATATATTGCTTTGGTTCTTTTCCACAAATTTTTTTCCATTTCATTTAAGTCTCAAAGACTTTCTTCAAATGTTCATAAACCAGAACTCTAGGAGTCCAAGTATCATTCAAAAATTATTATCTTGGTAGCCAGGGAAGAGTTAGCACATATTGGCTATTCAGGATAACAGAGACTTCTTCCAACGCAGTATCTATGGGAAATCATTCTACTTCATTACTTTTCTTTCAAAGACTTCTGCTCATCTTAGATTTTGTATACTGATATGAAAATAATTTAAGACAGCAACTTGAGTGTCTCCACGTTTATTAAATGGCCATTGTTCTTATGGTGTTCACAGATTTATTCTCTGAACTAGATGCTTTTCCTCTTGTTACTCTGTTGTACTTTGACGAATTGGTGCAGATGCTGGCTCAGCCTATTACTGTGTTCTCTTGTTATGGCAGTTGCCGCAAACTACAAACAGAGCTTCATCCCAGCTAAATCCCACAGACGGCCTGTTGCCATCCTGGGCTTTCTTTTGTTAGCTCATTTAGAGAGGTTAAAATCTTAAGGAAAATAAACAATGTCTTCTGAACCATCTGTTTTGCTTTGATTTTGTCCCAATCCCAACTTCATGTACTACATCTTCAAAATAAAGATAATAACAAATTTGTAAACATATTTAAGAAAATATCCTTGCTACCAAGAGAAGAATGTCACAGCTGTGTGTATGATGAACCAAACATCAAAGGGAACCAAATGGGGAAGATTTTTAGAGCCTTGATTTTGATTTGGGACTCAGTTCATGATGTTGACAAGATTAGAATTTAATGCAGATATGTTCACCCTTAACTACAGTATTCATAATTTCTCTTTTTGCCAGGCTATTATTTCATGCCAATATAGTGATTATTGTAAAGAATAGCATAACTATTGTGATAGAATGGATTATTATTAAAATAAATTATCGATTTCTGAATAGGAAAAACTATTTATTGAGAGGGACTATGTGAAAAAATAGGTCTAGCTGGGCCATTGTACTGATCTGCATGAATTCAGTAGGCTCTAATCCTGAAATGACCAATGATTCTGTGTTTTTATGTTTTGAAGTTGTCTTTCTATACTGATTTTCATGTATAGAATATCAGAAAGACCCTCAGAGGTCTGGCACAACAAATGTACACAATTGTGATTATGAAAATGTATTTGAAGAACTCTGTAATATTTCTGTTGCTCTCTGGAGTCACTTACAAGAGTCTGTACAATCTGTAAAGTGTCAAACCCAAAATATTGATTTAATGGTTAAAAACGATATATGAAATTAAGAATCATAAATTCTTTTCCTGATTTCATAGGAACACAATGGGTGTCTCAGGAGGGATCTTCTAAATTATATAATGACTCAATTTTCCCCATCACTGCAACAGGGAATATAGATAATTACATTCACATAACTGTAAATTATTATATGCTAAGTCCCACAGTCAATGAGATATATGATAAGTAAAAATATTTATGATACATAATTCCAAAGCACTGAAAATAAAATATTAATCTTTATCATGACAATGAGAAGGATGATCAGTTTAAGAAAATGTCCTTGTCATATAAAATTATGTTTCAACCGTCTTTCGCTCCCCACCTCCCACCCCCATAATCAGCAGGCACATTCTTACCTAGGGAACTATGCAATGAAATCTAATTCTATCAGAACTTCTCAAACCTGTGTAAAACTGGCATGTTTCTTTTGATTTCAAAAATACAATGATACTTGAAGTCCCATTACCCAAAGTACAGGAAATAAATTCTTCTACCAGGTTTCCTCCCCAAATAAATTTTCAAAATGCTTGAAAAATAAATTACATTAGCCTACTAGAAATTTGTTTTTCACTCCAAAGATACCAGGTTCAAAATGGTACTTCTTCAGAGCTGTGATATTCCTTGTATTTTCTACAAATGAACACTAAAGATGATAAATAAAATCACTTCTTGTCTCATAATTAGCTTCGTCAGACCGTTTGCTACTCTTTTCACGCAGTGTCTCCAACATTAATTCTCAAAAGGTCAATAAAATCCAGGCAATGCTTTAACAAAGAGTTACCGAAGACTTGGGGACATGAATGCAAAAGAGAAGAGGACAACTTCAAAATGACATTTGATAGCACTGCTCATATTTATGCCAATTTTTAGCTTATTCCACCATAGCAATTGCAACATTATTTCTAATTGTTGGCCTACCTATGTCTTCGTTAGAAAACAAGATACTCAAGAGTAGAGATGATAGCTTTTCCTCTGGGTAAACCTTGTACCTAACATGGTGCTGGATATTTAGGTACACAGTAAATATTTACTGAACAAATAAATAATGAACAATGAATGAATGAGATAATGTATGTTTAGCGTATAACACATAATTGATACTCAGATATAGGTTTGTATCAACTATTAGCTGGTACTCAGATGCTCATTATGTTTTCAATATGCATCAAATAATGATTCATTATTCATTCAACTAATAGTCATTAAATTAATATCATATCCCAAGCAGTGCCCTAGATGCTGGGAATGGAAAATAAAGTGAGGGTGAAAGATCAGCCTTTTTCTGTTGAGAAGTTTATATGCCACTGGAAGAGACAGACAATAAATAAGTCAACCAATAAATCAACAAGAATATTTTAAATAATATGAAGCCAACAAAACAGACAACAAGTGATAGTTTCATGTGTGACTAATTTTATTTGGATGTTCTGAGAACATCAGGAGATAACACTTGAGCTGGAACTGATTGGAAAAAAGAGCCAACAATTTGCAGATATGCAGGAAGATCTAAGAGAAAGTAAAAAAGCTTTCAGATCACGAATAATTGAAAGCAAAAATGGGAAGTGAAGGGGAAAAAACTCATGGGAGGATAGATATGAGGTAAGAGATGAAGGCAGAAGACAAATAGTAGAAGGTCTTGTAGAACATGCTAAAGATTTTGTTGTTTTTTTTCTCTTTCTAAGTGCATGCAGACACCATTGGAGAATTTTATGTGGTTTGATTCACATTTTTAAATTACTACTCTGGTGGCAGAGATAGACTGTGGGGAATAAGAGTGATTAGTTTAAAATCAATTGTAGAAAGTAAGGTGAATAACAATAGTTGCTTGGGCTAAGGGGCAGCAGTGGAGGTTGCTAGGCAAACAATTATTTTGGAGGCACAGCTGATAGCACTTGACCGATGTCACATGGGAGATAAGAAGAATAAAAAACTTTCTTGCTTTTTTAAGTATTTCTTTTTTCTTCATGTGTTTTGAGCTTAAGCATCTGTATGGAACAGAGAATGGAGTAGGAACACATTTGGGATATCATCAAGAATACAATTTTGGTTATGTTGAGTGTGAGATGGCCTCTTGGAATTCAAGTGACTATGTCAAGTAGGAGTTTAGTACTGAGGGGAGATTCAGAGCTAGAGATACACATTTGTGAGTCGTTAGATATAGATGGTGTTTATAGCTAGAGAATTAGAAAAGACTTTTTAGAGAAAGAATATAGGTAGAGAAGAGTATAGGTGTTAAGCTAAGCCTGGGGTCCTAGAACTCAAGGCAAAGCAGAGGGGAAGAACATAGCGAAGAGATTGAGCTAAAGCAATTAGTAGATAGAAGGAAAACCAGGAGAGTGTAGAATTCTGAAAAGAAGAAAAAAAAATCATTAAGAATAAAACGGTCAACTAGTAATCTGTTACAAAGAACAAATAAGATGAGGAATGATGAAAAGTGACCACTTTATCTGGCATACTGGAGATCGCTGATAATCCTGAAAAAAAGTTGCTTCAACATAGTATACAGGCAAAAGGCTCAAATGAATCAGATTGAGAAGAGGTTGGAATCATTATGATCCTGCATGATGAAGCTCTTTCTAAGGGAAACCATTTCACACAGTGTCTTTGTAGAGAGGCTTAAGGCAACTCTATTGTGTAATTTACAGTGCTCTTACCCTCCCCAACCAGAGCTGGTTGCACAAAGCCTTTGAAGTGGTTTAGCCCACTTCACTGTAAAGTACTGTGATAAGAGACCAGATCAGTCAAATTCTCTCTCACGTCTTACTTTGAAGTGGAAGGATATAAGTGGTGGGAGCTGAGGTTATTCAGATATACAGAGCAAGGTCTTGAGACAGGAGCTTTGATGGTCCTGAAGCAACTGAAATCCTGAATAAGCATAAGCTATGACTTATGGGGAAGCTATTTGGGACAGAGGATGAGGCATCCACTTCTTAGGGAAAATGAACTACAAGATCCACAGTGTCTGGGGGAACAGGGATGAGAAGGGGTAGCAGGAGCTCATTAACAGCAGAGTATTAGTGTAAAGATCCACAACCTCTTGATGCTAACATCTCTTAGATGGCTCAGCTTCTTCATAACTAACTTCAATTTTCTGTTTTGGTACTTTGGTTCCTGCTGTCTCATGAGATCTTATTCCTTGGATCCCAGAAGACCTGGCTTATCTTTGTTACTCCTTTAGTATTTGCATCCTTATAATAAAACATCAATCCTGGAGACTGCTGAATGTGTTTCTGTTCTATACAACCAACAGATTTTTACATTTAAAAAATAAAAAGAAATACTGTCAATGTACTTAGAGTTGATGAATATGTGTTTATCATTGAATTACTTGCATTGTACTTACACACATTGTAATTACACACATTACACTAGATAATAATAAAGTATTGAAAATAGAAGTCAAGGTGGTTGATTCTTTATAAGCAGGAAGGGACAAGAATATGTTTAATTTTTGCTTTTTAATGTTTGCTGTTACTGATCTGTAGAAGAAGCTGATAGGTTCAAGTATCATCCAGCTGTGTGTGTGAGCAGGGGTCAGGGGGAAACTTTCTTTGTTTCACTTCTCCAAATCATTGGCATAACAGAATTTTTTCATTATCTAAGGATATGCCATACAGGAAGATAGAAAAAACAATGCTGTTTCTTCTACCAAAAAAATAAATAAATAAAAAAGCAAGAAATTCTTTGTATGTCATAATTGAAGATGAGAAAGTTTCTTAAACTTCTCTTTTCTCTTGGCAGAAGTATTGAAGTTTTCAAAAGTTTTATTCTAAACTTTGATAATGTGGGTGGCCACAAAATAAAAAGATGATGACACTTAAAATATTAACAAAGAGATTTTGTGTGAGGTTTCTATGAAGTGCTGAAAGATCTGTCAAAACAAGTCTCCCAACACTGTATTATGATAAAGCTATTGCTTAGGATCATGAAACAAGACTTTTTGACTTCGAACACATCACAAATCTTCTCTTATGGACATTTAAACATACCTTGGTTGAATGCAAATGGAATTTTCCATTGCCCAGCTAATGGGCCCTTGAGCTCCTTGAGCTGAGCTCACCATTAAGGAGCCAGACAGCTGCAATGCAGTATCAGAGACGCCTCTGAGCTTGTTATTGTCACAATTTCTTCACTAAAGAATGAAAGAATTCCACACCAAGTATAAGAACACATAGGGAAGATGACAAACACCAATATTTAGTATTTTCTTCCTGTTTCTGTAAGTAAATTCAGAGAAATTACTAATTAATTGCTTTTCATTTCAATTAATAGTGCAAACCAGAGTAAGTGTGATTCTTCAACATTCTAACAGAGGAGAAACAAATGAATAATTGACTTCTCCATAGTTACTAAGTGCTTCTTAACTAATTTTCATGTCTTTTTCTTTCATAAACTTATATATTTGTAAAAATGGATGTGGCTTTTTTTCCTTAATACCAGAATGCATAGAGAGCAGATAGTAGAATTACATAACCACCAAGTGGCCTTTCTGTTCACTCAAAAACCTCACTGATACTTCAATTTCCACCAAAACAATCCTTACAAGTAGTTGTTCAAGTCAATATTTGAATGCCTTTAATGGAGAAACCACTTCTATCTTTTAATCTTCTCTCGTAAGATATATGGAAGTTTTTTTTCTAAGTAGCATTCAAACCAAAACAGGACTTTTAATCCCACCACACTTATACTAGTGCTACCATTTAATTCTGCTAATGCAGGCATCTGCACCCCCAAGCACAGGCATTCGTGAAAGACTCCAACATAAAGAAAGGGCTCACACTCACACATATCTGCTTTTATTTTCAGTTTCAAAGTTCTAAGAAAAGTATAATAAACTATAATTAGGGTGACTTCATATCCCAGTTTGCCCCAGACGGGAATAATTTATGTCTTTTTTTCTTTCACGAGAGTAATTATTACTAGTTTCTCTTCACTTTCAAAATGACCTCATTTGGACACGTGTTAGATAAGCTCTCTGTACCCGTGAGGATCATTCGTCTTCCCCCAGCCTGGTCTGGGAGCATCCTTTCCAGAGCTTCGGCAAGTTATCAGTCACTTCACCTTCACTGTAATTACAACCCAAACGCAGGAGCAATTAAATATCAGATAGCTTTTGAAATGGGTAAACGATCCAAAGACAACACACCACTTTACACAGTATGTAATTTCCTTTTCCTCCCTCTTTCCAATTTCCATGCCCTTTCCCCGTCTCCTTTTCCCTCTGCTATTCTCCTCTTCCTTCTCTTTCTGGGTTGCCTTTGCAGGAGGTCCTTCTGCTTCAATTAAGAAGCCTAAAGGATACAAATAACATTGAAATCAGACCTAGAAAGAAAACTTTGCCGTAAAATACAGGCTGTGTAAGCTGGTCATAATCTTTCATGCAGAGAACAAGCTGAACTAATATAACATGAATTTTCGCTACTTATTTGCCTGCTATCTCTGCAAAAGACCTTTGGGGTATAAATCTAAGACCTACACATAAGAGTCTTGGTTGTATCTTATAACTGTTTGTACTCTGTTGATGTAAAGGACCCCAACAGGACCAGTCACTTAGAGAAGTTCTTTTACGTTGTTTGGTTGGTTTTTCATTTGCAGAAACACATTGACCTTATTCTTGTTATAAATTGATATACTGCCAAGTGGCTAAAAATATAAGCTTATCTTATAAATAAATACAAAGCCTGAAGAGTGGTCTATGTTTTCCCTTTATTTTGTAAGAAAAATATTCTTTAAATATAGAACTATATTATCTTCAAGCATCTTTTTAAAACTATAACTTATAGTTGTTATATATACACATATCCCTGTATATAACATATTCATATAATTTATAAGTTTATATAGCATAAATATAACAAATTTATAACTAACATATAACTTAAAAGTTATATATAATATACAAATTAACACATTATAAATATAAAACATATTAAAATGTATAAAATAAAATTTTATATAAATTTACATCTTAAAAATTATATAGAGAGATATGTAACTATATATAACATACATAAGCTATGTATCATATAGTTTAATAAGTGAGGGAAATTTGATTCAAATACATTCAATTAAAAAACATAATAGGTATCAAGTGTGGTGATATGAGTAACCAAGTATAACATCAATACAAAGTGGTGAGAGACAAGATGGCTGACCAGAGACACAAGCTGCCATATCACCTCAAAAAGCAGGAAAAGTTTTAGATAAAAAAGAAAAAACAAACAAACATAGATCAGGTATAATTCCAAAGGAAAAGTGCCAGAACATACAAGAGATTCCACGGGAAGAAGTTGAGGAACAGAACACGGAGCAAGATATTGGCAAAAGTCAACCACCAAGAGGCTTGGAGTCCAGTGAAAAGAGTAGGTGGAGTGGCTTGTTTCTCCCTCCCTCACATCTCTGGCAGTCAGCAGACTCTCAAGCTGCTGGAGAGCCTTTCTACCCTCATGAGCTCAAAGGCTGCTGCCGCCAATGAACTGGGAGCTTCTTGAGGACAAAGCACCAGGCTGTGAGCCCCATTGGGGTGCTTCCCATCAACACAAACCCGAGCTGAGACTGAAGGCTCCATATTGCTTCTCTACCCACTGTGCATCTTTGTCCTCCCCAGGGGGCTTCAGCCCCTCAATTTTCATCTTACTCATTTCCATACAAATGTTTCCCAAATCCGGTCCTGACTGCAGGAGTCACAGAGGGCTGGTGGGTCCTGGGGGATCTGCGTGACTCCAGAGCCTGGACATTACAGTGAGGCTGCCTTGCAGAGAGAGGGACAGAGATGAACAGAGTTCTGGCTTTCCTGCATTCAGACTCTTTTCCTCCCCTTCCCTCTGTCTGTGCATCCACCACAACAGGACTTCCACAGAGAGTGGGGCTCAAATCTTTCCTCTTAAAGACTTGCAGCAGACTAAGCCCTCCTGGGTGCTGCTTGCCAGGATTCTCCATCAGAGCAGGGCACATCCCGAAGCAGAGGGACATCAAACCTGTTTGAGCATCCCATAGGCAACTTGGGACCAGAATGCTTCTCCCTGGCATGGTCAGGGATTGATCTTCAGAGACCCAGGGACTGTCTCACAGGCTACAATCCATACCCTCATTCCAGAGCCTATTGCATGGAGAATGTAGACACAGCCAGGAGTAGAAAAGGTAAATTTAGTCACCCTTTGGAAGCTAACAAGCTACGGTATCTCTTGAGTTTGAATGTACCCTCCATAACCCATGTTTAAATTTAATTGCCATTGTGATGGTATTGAGGGGTGAAACATTTAAGAGGTGATTAAATCATGAGGGCTCCACTCTCATGAATGGATAATGCCATATCACAGGAATGGGTTAATTATCACCAGTGGCTTTGTTATAAAAGCGAGCACGCTCTCTCTCTCTCTCTCTCTCTCTCTATCTCTCTCTGTCTCTCTTTCTCATGTGCTCTTTTGCCATGTGATGCCCTCCACCATGTAATGATGCAGCAAAAAGCTTCCCACTCGATGTGGCCTCTTGATATAGGATTTCCCAGCTTCTAGACTGTATGCAATAATTTTTTAATAAGGTTTTCTGATCTTTGGCATTCTATTATAGCAACAGAAAATGGACTCAGACAGGTTTACTTTATTTTAGCAGACACCCTGGAAGGATCTAGTGGTAGTGGCTGTGACCTAAAACTAGACCTACCAATCAGTGACAAATAAAAAATGTGTGTTATGCCAGAGCTTGCTGGTAGGTAAATCATGCCAGTGGGAAGTTCAGCAGCAGGAAATAGGTTCTCAAAGGTCAAGGTTCCCTGAAATGAGAGCAAGACCCCAAGATATAAAGTGGATATCCACTTTACAGCAAAGAATAACAGGGAGCTAGACAACTAAGACAGAACCCTGCCTTAGAGGGAATGTGGTGCTTACTAGGTTACCAAGCAAAACATCAGCCATAGAGGAACAAGCCAAAAGCCCTCTGATAAGACAAGTGACCAAATCACAACAGTTCTGGAAGTAGGTTAGGGAGCCTCAGTGGATGGAATTAGCGTTTCTTAGTTCCTTCCATCCTGCCTAAAATTAGGCTTGTTTCTAGGGATTAGAAGAGGGCTCAGTGGAGATTTAATGGCCCCTATAATAGGTACAGAAAATCAGATGAGCCTTAAAATTCACAGGTCTTTATTAACATGTTTCACCACACGCTGACAATTCAGCCCTTCCATGGCTGACTTGGGGTAGGAGTGTAGCAGAAAATTGTACCTGAGATCATGAATATGGATCATGAAGGGAGAAAAGTTAATAGCCCCAGGAAGCAGCAGGCATAAAGAAGAAAGAGTAGGCTGTAGAAACCTAAAGCAGCAATAAAGTGGGGAAAGAACAACTAAAGGGAGTTTAGCATAGTAAGTTGGAAATTACTTAAAGTATCATATTTGCATATAAATCAAGTTTCCAGTACCAGAGAATGTCAGCTCCACTGTATTTTTTATACCATTGATATATAGTTCTATTTATAGTCTAACAGTTTTTCTTGTTTGTTTTTTCAAAGTAGGCGGAGGTAATAGGCATTTGGCTGACAGTGCAACTTTCCAAATTGCTACTATCAAAAGGAGAAAAGGCAGTTAAATACAGATGGAGGATACTGTGTCATAAGTAATGAGCTCAGCATGTGGTAATGAACCCAGTTTTGCCACAAACCAAAACAGAGCAACGCTATTTTCTAATATTGGCTTTTGCTCTGAAAAGTCGGAGGCATATAAAAGAACTACAGAGGTGTAACTTTAAAAATATGATTCTACCCCTATAATGTCAGGATCCTTCATAGCATACCAGTTTTCCTATCATGGGAATATTTGACAACAGAAGGAAGTAAGACATTATCATACAGTCACAACGACAAAAGAATTCCATTTTAGTTTACCTTTAGTGTAGGAGACAGACTGCCAAAGTTTTCTTAAAGTCAGAATAAGGTAAATATTATTACCTCTAAACAGCAATTACAACAGAAAGAAAACATAGGTCATAGATCGTCAATAACTTAGTGATAATATCACTTTCAAATACGGGAATGGTGCATTATAACTTGTTCTCACTAGGAACAGATGACAAAACACCCAGCACTTTGGGAGGCCCAGGCCAGAAAATAGTTTGTGGCCAGGAGTTTGAGACAGTCTGGGCAACATACAGAGACCACATCTCTACGAAAAGAAAACAAACAAACAAACAAACAAAAAGAAACAAGTAAATAATAACAAACAAACATATGAAAACATTGGCTTGAAGTTTTATTACAAACCCTAATGCATTAACTGTTACACAGGTATATGAGATTTAAGTCGCCATGAGAAACAAAATTAAAAGATCTCTCTGAGATAGAGATTTTTCACATGCACAATATTTTGTTAAATTCAAAAGCATTTTCCCCAAACCCCAAATTTTCATGGTAGTTAGTTGATGTTCTGATTTCAAGAACACACAGTGTTCTAAGAACACTTAGCAAAGGGCCTGCATTTATTTTTTGGTTCACCAGGCAAAAATCTAAGTTTTCTGAGAGCAGTTAGAGACTGTCATTCATAAAGAAGAAATTGAAGGGTGTGAAAGATCTTGGAGCTTGCTATTCATATGCAGGATAGTCATAAATAAGAGAAAGGCAGGAGAATACACACACACACAGACACACCACAAAACACAAGACTGTGTTAAAATGATTTCTGTGAAAGCCACAGGTGAGTCCACATAAACCTAATGCCTATAGATGGCTGTGAAGTGGAGAATCAAATGTTGGTAAGAAAAAGAGAAGTACAGGAAGGATTACCTAAGCACAATGAAAACTATATAACATATCAGTGGCATATGATTCTTCTACTCAAAATATCCCATCAACTCACATTCTAGAAGTAAATATTTTCAATGATAAGATACTACTTTTCCCTCTAAGACAGCTTATTTTTAGGTCCTTTAAAATCTTTGCTTTGCAGTTAGGGATGACAGGGCATTTGTTAATGAAATGTCAATGACTGATTTCAACTACAGAAACATGGCACTTAAGAACTACTCCTCTTCTGACTGCAAACTTTTAGGAGCAGTGGGGCCAGTGCTGGAATGAAGGCTCCCCTGCTGGACTTCAGGATCCCTGTCCCTCAGGCCACAGAGGGGCATATTCTGTGTTGGGGGGCAAAGACTGTTCACCCAAGACCTTGGCATTTACTATGTCTCAGCACTGCCTCCGTAAAATGAAGCAGTTGGATGGGAAACTGTCAGCTAGTGATCCTCTCCTGAGGTTCCAAAGCAGAAGGCAATGAAAGTCCAGCCCCACCCACCGTCTCAGCCTTTATTTTCTATTTACAATAGCACAACACAATGGAATATTTGCTACTTTTCAACGGTTCCATTACAGTCTACGTTCTAGTTGACTTCTGGTCCCTAAAGAACAATTTATTAATAGTTATTTGATTCACTTTGAGATTAATTAAATTTATATTTATACTTATTTCCAATGCTGCTTTTTCTCCAGAGGTTTTTAGGAAGGTGGTAAAATAACCATATACATTATCCTTCAAATCAAGACATTTTTGAAAGTTAAAGAAAGCTATTAGTAATTACCTCAGGAGTATAGGCATAAATCTGGATTTTTCCAAACAAAGATATGTGATCACCATAAATATGTATATTAGGGTAACACTCTTCTTTCTGATTCTTGAGCCCTAAATGTTCAACATAACTCACATTTCAAACTGCTCTGTAAGCTTCTCTACAAAAGGAAACATAAGTTCAGAAATGATCAACCCATTAAGTCAAAGTTAAAATAGAAGAAGAAGTAAAGGAGACAGCCATACATGTTTGTTTATATAAAAACATATCTGTATAGATGTGTGTGTATTACATATGGGGGGGGAGAAAAATAGAGAAAAAGGGCTGAGAGTTAGGACTCCTGAATTTTAGCCTCATTAATGCCATTATATCACATTTCGCTTTATGTACCTTAGTATTTTTTCTGTTAGTATTTATGAAAGAATGGAAAATAACTACATTGTCTCATAGTTTTCCTGAGATTAAATTGAAATAGTCACTGAAAAATGCAGTTCAAAAACAGTTTAAGGTATTATGCACACACACACACACACACACACACACAGAGAGAGAGAGAGAGAGACACACACATATTTTTTTTTATATATATATATATACACACATATATATAAAATGAAAGATCTTCACAGTCATGTATTATATAGTATGATTATCTAATGCATTAGCCTCTGGATTGTAGGCCCAGGCAAGGTACAATAGGTAGCTTTATTTAAATAATGGAAGATCTTAGGCCAAAATTTCCTTGATGAGAAAAGTCTCTGAATTAAGTGCTCCATGTAAATAAAAATACAAAATTCCTTAGAGTTACATGCTCAAAAAACATGTATTAGATGAAAGAAATTAACCAAATATTTTGGTAACAGTAATGTACATTTTTTTCCAATTTATTTATTTAATGTTCTTTTTTTTAACTTTAGAATATTATAGGGGCTCAAGGATTTTGGTTACATATAATGTCTTTGCATCGCCCAAGCCAGAACTACAAGTGTGCCCATCCCCCATACAGTGCTCTCTGCACCTATTAGTTATGATTTTACCCATCCCCTTCAACCCCTTCCACCAGCCTGGCACCCACTGAATATTAGTTCCATATGAGCACCTAAGTGTTGATCAGTTAGTACCAATTTGGTGGCAAGTATATGTGGTGCTTGGTTTTCCATTCTTGTGATACTTCACTTCAATGATGGGCTCTAGCTCCACCCAGGATAATATAAGTGGTGCTAAGTTCACCATTGTTTTTATGGTTGAGCAGTATTCCATGGTATACATATATCACATTTTATAAATCCAATCATGCATTGATGGATACTTAAGTTGTTTCCACATCTTTGCAATTGTGAATTGTGCTGCCATAAACATTTGAGTGGAGATGTCCTTATTGTAAAATGCCTTTTTTTCCTTTGGGTAGATGCCTAGTATTGATGGATTGCTGGATCAAATGGTATTTCTATTTTTCACTCTTTGAGGTATCTCCAAATTACTTTCCACAGGAGTTGTACTAATTTGCAGTCCCACCAGCAGTGTAAGAGTGTTCCTATCTCTCTGCATCCACATCACCATTTGTTGTTTTGGGACTTTGATAAAAGCTGTTCTCACTGGAGTTAGGTGATATCTCATTGTGGTTTTGATTTGCATTTCCCTGATGATTAGAGATGTTGAGCACTTTTTTATGTTTGTTATCCATTATTCTGTCTTCTTTTGAAAAGTTTTGATTCATGTCCTTTGTCCACTTTTTAACGGGGTTATTTGATTTTTTCTTGTTAATTTTCTTAAGTTCTATATAGATTCTTGTTATGGGCCCTTTATCAGATGTGTAGAAAGCAAATATTTTCTCCCATTCTTTAGGTTGTCTATTCTTTCTAATGACAGTTTCCTTGGCTGTGCAAAAGCTTTTTAATTTTATCAGGTCCCATTTATTTATTTTTGTTGTTGCTGTGATTACTTTGGGGTCTTCTTCATAAATTCTTTGCCTAGGCCGATATCTAAGAGTTTTCCCAACATTTTCTTCAAGAATTCTTAAGGTTTCACGTCTTAGGTTTAAATCTGATATTCATCGTGTGTTGATTTTTATGAAAGGTAAGAGGTGCGGATCCAGTTTCAATCTTCTGCATCTGGTTATCCAATTTTTCCAGCACCATTTAATTGAATAAAGATTCTTTTTCACAGTGCATATTTTTGTCTGCTTTGTCATAGATTAGATGACAATACGAAGACTGTTTTATATACGGATTCTCAGTCCTGTTCCAAAGGCCTATATCTCTGTTCTTGTGCTAGTATTATGCTATTTTGATTACTATAGCCTTGTAGTAAAGCTTGAAGTCTGGTAGACTTATGCCTTCCAATTTGTTCTTTTTGCTTTGGCTATATGGGGTCTCCTCTGATTTCATATGAAGTGTAGAATTATTTTTTTTAGATCTGCAAAAATGATGATGATATTTTCATAGGGATTGCATTGATTCTGTAGATAACTTTAGGTATACAATTAGATAATATCAAAAATGTCTTTGTTTGCAGCATTAACTATATTCTAGGGGAAAAAAGTAAATGTTAATAAGCTTATACTTATCCTTAAAATAAGACTTTGTATGAGAGGAAAAATGACTTTAAAAAAAAAAGCTAACCAGCAAAGTCAGGGTTATTTTCAGAATATTATTCTCCTTAATGGTCTGCATAATTTCAGTTTAAAGAATAATTTATGTGTTTATGTGTTTATACTCTGATTAGTTCAGAAACAAATTTGATTTAATTCTGTATTTAATTCTGTATACTTGTGTTAACATATTTTTGCTGTCTTTCTGTAATACTTACATTTAATTTCTATTTTTTTAACTAATTGCATTCTCTAAAAGTCTTTTGTCTTTTTTGATGCAGCTACCTATAATTTTAAAAAGAATAAGGTGAAAAAATAAATCGCCAATCTGTTAAAGCCTAAAATGTTCAGCAACAAAATATTGGTATTCTAAATGTAATATGATGCTCATCAAGCATCTCAATTTATCAATAGATAAAATTTCTCCTAAATTTATTTTTGAGTGCTATTTTAAAATGCTATATTTGTCTTCCTTTAGTATGGTTACTGAAACAACCCAAAACACTGGAGTAAATTTCAATTTTCCTTCCAATTATTCTGTGTCCTTGGCACGGAACTCCCAATGACTGTATAAGAAGTTTTATATGCGGGGGACCCATGCACCTCATGAAGACAGGACAAATACTCATTCTATTTAGTCCTAATTCTTAGATTTTCTTCACTAGATATTAGCTTTCTAAATCAATGAGTGCTCCTAAACAGGGAAAAAAGTGACAAAACAAAATGCAACTTTACTTATAGAGATTTCACTGCCCCCTTTTCCTTTGGCCTTCAGAATATTCTAAAGGTTCCAAATACTATTATCCTCCATTGAATTTTCCTTTACAAAACATCAAAATTTAAAATCACATAGAGTTAAATTAAATATCAAATCAGTCAATAAAGAGGACAATTTATTCATATAGATCTATTTATATTGATAGATTTTATAGTTATATAGATCTATATATATTTCCACAAATTGCCATAAACATGGATATATGCAAAATTATATACCATCAACCAATGCAATAATGCATGCATTGAGTAAATAAGTTGTCATTAGCCTGAGACCTATGTAAAAATGGTGATTATTTGTTAATATCCACGTATCTGTTTTCAGTACCTCCTGAGGGTCCCCTAGGCAGAAGCTGCGCAACAGATAATGCCTGGATATGAAAGTTAAAAAAAAACTAAAACAACTTTTTAGGAAGCTGAGTTTAGAAGCTTTGTTCTAAGCTTTCTCTTGAAGTCCTTTATTTATTAGGTATATTTATCTTTAGGGCAGTGATTTCAAACTAAGAGCAATATTGTCTGGAAATATTTTAGTTGTCACAACTTGGAGATTGTTGGGAGAGGAATAGTTGCTACCGGCCCCTAGTGGCTAGAGGCCAGCAATGCTGTTAAACATCCTCCAACGCATAACATAGTCCCCCAAACAAAGAATTACCTGGGTCATAATGTCAGTAGTGTTGATATTGAGGATGTTGAGAAATGGAGCTCTGGATCAAGGATAATGAAAGGTTTCTATGCTAAAAAAGTCACTGTAATCAGCAGTGGCTGGTACAGATACTTTTTTTTTCACCTTAAGAAAGATTTTGAGGCTATTTCCAATCATGAAGTAAATAACGTTGGTATTTTAATGATGTCTCCTCTTACATGGGTGACAGATGAAACCAGGAGGTACATTTTCTACTTATTTAGAGTTCTATTTGTCCTTGATGCATCCAATGGCTAAGAACCTAAAAGCTTGTTATTTGAAGTAATTATTCATCTTCTGGATTCTTTTTCTTCCCTGTGTGTCTTTGACAAAGAAAATTTAATTTGAGATGGGGTGAAAAAAGTATGAAATCCTTTTGAGTTTGGAGGTGATTTTTTTAACTCAGAGCTGGTGTGAATCCTGTGCGAATAACTTATTTCATTCCGAATTCCATTAGCTGTCTTTTACATGTATTCATAGACACCTAAAATTCAACCACTATTGTTCACTGTACAATGTGATATAAAAATACAACAATTAAAACAAAAGATCATTAGGCTCAGTGCCTTATTTTATATATAGATTACTACTGGTTGCTTAGATGTTTCGCTTATGATAGAAAACAAGGCAAAATTTAACCCAGTCAAGTTTATCAGAGTTTCTGAAAAGCATTTCCTAGGTTACACTTATTGACACATGGAAGTTAATGTCTGATTTCTTTACCAATCACAGAGCATGAAATATTCAAAACTATCCAAAAATAACATCTTGATGATGATGTCCAAAATCTAACATGTTTGGTTTCCTGAAGCAGCAAGCAACAAAAACATGTTTTGCAGAAAATGATATAGCATATGCCAAGATGGGGTGATAATTATCATCAGCTTTTATGTTTAATGGTGATAGGATGTTATTACAGCCATCATATTTACTAGTGTCTTATAATCAAGTTTAAACATAGTTTTGGAGTAGCAGAGCCCAGCTCTGTGATTTTGTGACAGAGAAAAAAATACATTTCATGAGAGGTTCTAAACATACCAAAGGAGGAAAAGAAAGTCTCTTACATAGAGGTACAATTAACACTCAGTTTTCCTCCTTGGGTTTCTCTCCCTGAGCTTAATGCCTAGAGACAACCAGTGGCTTTCTAGTATTTATATGTATTATCATTTCTGTGATTATAACATCATTTTTTTCCTCAAGCTTTCCAGTGGTTTCTGTGTCTCAGAATAAAACAGATGTCTGCATGATGGTCAATGAAGTCACTCACTCACTCCCTGACTTCATCTGCATCTTCCACTCTTGCTTACTCTGTTTTAGCTTCACTGACCTCCTTGTAATTCCTGTGAAAAGGTAAAAAAGCTCCTACCTCAAGGACTTTAATTTACTATTTGCTCCACTTGAAATGCTCTTTCTTTTGATTTATGCATAATTCACTCTCTCAATGAATGAACTTGGCTATTTAAAAGTGTGACACCCTCACTCCTAGCTTCATCAAACCCTGGCCACCCTCTGTCTTCCCTCCCTGCCACATTTTTCTCCAAAAGACTGTATTCCATTTTCTGTTGTGTTTTTTCCTATGTAGTCTGAATAAATTGTACATTAATTGGAATCCTTTTACCTTACGTATTTTATACTATTGCACATAATATACTTAAATGCCCTATTATCACATCTGAATGATCTAAACTAAAATGAATCCCAGACCATTGTTTAATTACAAATGAAGGAGGTTTTTAAAAAATTTCTTTGTGCAGTATAAACTTTGATGAGTTTCCCTGGAATGTAGTTGTTTTCTTTTTTTTTTTTGTAAATAATAGCTGAAATAAAGGGTACACAGTAATTCAACCAGTTGCAAAATTCACATGATGGAAAATATTGATGATTTCCCTGTTATTCCTATTTTGTTTCCCTTTCTTTGAATTGCTTTTTAATTAATGAAGAAAGAATTTGAGATCATTTTATTGATATTTGTAGTTCTAGGTCCTTGCACAGTGCCTGGCACAGGCTAGATAATCAATAAATGTTGGTTACCTTAAAGAATGGATAATTTAGTAGTAGAATTACTTAGTAATTAGAATTAGTAATAGGATATTTTCTATATACATTTTGAAAGCAGGCACTCTGCAGTTTCTTTTGTATCTTTCCCTGGTTTCAAAAGTATGTAAATATGGAAACAAGCTAGTTCCTATGAATGATCTTGCTGTTTTCAAAGGCATGCTAATAAACTTTCTGACTTTCTAGGTAAATTCTTTCTTTAAAGAATGTGATGTCAATCTTTAACTTTCATCTTAACTGTAATTTGTAATTTAATGACCATATTGACGAATTTCTTTTTATGACAAATCTAAACTCTATATATCTTTTAGAATGACTTGTGTTCTCACTGACAGATCACATGAATATACTACAGATTTTCTGAATTTAATAACTAATCTTTTAAATAAAATTCTATGCCCAAAAAAGCCAATATTTCTCTGAGTTTATTCCTACGATTTAAAAAGGATTTCAACAGATTTTAATTTTAGGATTGTATGTTCTGAGGATGTGAAAAATTTAATTTAATATCTTACATTTTGACCTAAGCTATCCCTTCTTATAAGTACTATTAGTTTCCTAGGGATGTCATAACAAAGTAGCACAAACTGGGTGTCTTAAAATGAAAAAAATGTATTGTCTTGCAGTTCTGGAGACTAGAAGTCCAAAATCAAGATGTCAACAGGGTGATGTTCCCTCTGAAATTTGTAGAGGAGAATCCTTCCGATAATTAATTTTTGTGACTATCGAAAAGTAGGGGTTCTGTTTCATTCTTCTGCATGTGGCTATCAAATTTTTCTGGCACTCTAAAAACTTTTTAATGTCAGATGCTAGCACCTAAAGAATATGAAAATATAAGTTATTTTAAATTCCATTTTGGCTACTTTGTCCTTTGCCCACTATTTTGACTTCTAAATATTTAAAATAATTTTTTATAACACAATTGATTTTTCTTTCTGATTTCTCCTGAGACTGATTAACTTAATAGCATCCCTTGCTATAAAATCAATTTAAATTAATGACACATTATTATATTAATAAAGAAATGTCATTTTTGCTTTATTTTTACATTAATTGTTTTCGTGTGATACTTTGTCTCCTCCCAAAAATGACTTGCTCTGTTGCAGTTTTCTATCTATTTTTGTGGTTTTAGAATCAATTGCTTAATATCTCGTCTTCATCTGTATGTCAACAGAAACATAGTGCAAAAGGTCTTTTTTGTCTATTGTCTTGAAATTTTACAGTAAGTGAAAGTCATGTTGACACAAATTTGGCTTTAACCTCGATAACAAGAAGTACTGAGTCAAAACACAGACACATGTTCTTCATAAATTCTCACAGGTTACAGTAATCTTACACAGGTTGAAATGATTTCACTTGGTACAGGCAAGTTGATTTTTGCTTTATTTTCCTTCTAAAAGTGAAGCTACTTTAGCTTGGGCAAAATGTTTAGACAGCAGGGAAAAGTGATATTGTTCCATTAAACTCATTTTGGTTTCATTTTGAACAGTATTTTAGATGTGAGTAGGAGACAACTTTCACAGATCAAGTAAATGAAAGGACAGGTTATCAGTAACGGCAGGTGTGTATTAATAAAATGAAGCCATTGTTGTCTAAACATGGTCATTTGGAAGGAGTACAGTATCTCGGATTTAATTTCTTCTCTTTTAATGAGTCTGGAATCATTCTAGAAAATAATACTGGTCAAGGAATAAAACAAAGAGAGATAAGATATATCAATTGTGTGTCATCATTACTTCAAATTGTAATCACCATGTACTTCATGTGGCTCTCAATTTGCTTTTCAGGTATGTAAGAAATAAATCTTAATTTTATAAAATTATTTTAGTTCTTGTTTAAACTCATAATCCACTACTGGAGTGGTAAAATTCTAATCTCAGTCAATCTGAAGTTCACCTTTTTTCCTGTCAGCTCTAAATTTCAGGGCCCTTAACTAGTTTTAAAGGATTGGAGAGAAAGGGACCATCTGGTTCTCAATTGTCTTTTCTGCTTGATATTTGCTGACACACTTATTTATCCATCTCATCCTCAGATATCCGTCTTCAGAGACCATCATGGAGATTTTCCTTGTAGGGGCAACCAGGCCCCTTCAGATCAAAATAGTATTGCCCACAATTCTAAATCCTGGGTGGTGAAGATCATGTTGCATTATCCATGCTACGCTAGGGCATGAATTGCCCTCTGATGATGCCTATGGCCCTATTTGCTTGAACTCATTGTGTGGCCAGTCTAGGTCTCACTGTATCCTCAAGGACAGAGAATCCACTTTTCTCTCAGATCCCACAAACCAATACCAGGTTTTGCTGCTGCCTTTTGATCCCTTTGTCTTCCATTTCCCTCTCCCAACTGGGGCAATCTTTTCTGGTTTATCAAGCACTGGGGAACATGGAGAGGCAGAGGTGAGGAGGGAAGACTTGACCCTCCTCAAACTCACCATTTTCAAATATTTATTCATTTAATTTTAAATTGTAATTCCTGTTTGAGCAAAATCATCATCACCCAGAACTTGTTAAAAGTCTCATACTCCCAGATACAAATCAGAAACTCTAAAACTGGGGAAAGGGGTAGAGCAATCCATGATCTAACAAGCTACTCATGTAACTCTGAAGCACACCAAGTTTGAGAACCACTGATTCAGTCTACTCTACACCAAGATTGGCTTTATTTCCCTAAGAACTTTTAAATATAAAAATCATAAAGGGAAGCCATTTTTCCCTTTATTTTTAATTCTATCACATCCTTCTCCTGGATCCAGGAGCATGGAGTATTCTAGGTGTTTGAAAAGGAAGTAGCATACAGAGGAAACTTTAGTTATAAGATTAAAAAGACACACTGGCAATATTTCAAACAAATTATCCCCCTAAAATTTTATAAAAGGCCAGGGAAATCATCTTTAATTTATTAAAATGATTAAAGCAGAAAGAAATTTAACTTAATGTAAATTGATTAAAGCAGAGAGAAATACTCAAACCTTTTGTAGATCCATTCTAAGTTATCATACACATGTAGGTTAATATGGACATGTTGATCATCTACAACAGGGACTTTCAAGCTTTAATAAGCCTAAGAATCTTTTAGAAAGAAAATTCTCAATGCAGATTATCAGGCCTAACCTAAAAGGTTCTGATTCTGAAATATGAATTTTTTTTTAACAAAGACTATGGTTCATGGATCACAGATTGAAGAACAACATTTAGAGAGTCTTTGCCCAAAACTATTCAGTTATATGTATACATATATTCTTACTACCAAATCCCTTTATCTCCTCAGAAAAATTTAAGTCTAGCATATTTTATTTAAATATCACAAATATTCCTGAGGAATTGTACATTCAATAAAAAAAGTTGACTTTTCTTTAGAGTTCAATAATTATTCTTCAATAAGAGAATTTTTAAAAAGATCCATTTTAATTAAACTCATTCCCTTTCCTTCCAAATGGACATTTATAGAACAGCAACTTTTACTTAATGACTTAAAGTCAGAGACTGTATCTTTTTACCTTATATCCAAAAGTGATTGGTACAATGACTTGCATATAGTAATTGTTAAATCAATGCCTAATAACTGAATGTAAATGTGTTTAGGATGAAAGTTATTAGGCTTTTCGAAACCTTAGTAATGTTCTCCGGTTCAACTAGGATTTAGGGATTTTTGAAATATAGCCCCAGATGGTTACACTTTTTCATACATTAAAAAAAATTTCCCCCCAATCTTTCTTGAACATCAGATAACATGCTGTCAGGATAGCAAATATTTACCCAACTTGTAATTTGCTCTGAGTGTTCAAAAACTAGATAACCATGCTAAGTAGAAATGTTTATAACTTATAAATAGGTTTTGATAAAGGGCTTGAGATCATGGGCATAACATTCAATTTTTCTTGAGAGGATGATATTTCCTTCATGGCTTTCAGCTATGTTTTAAAGACTTTAAAATAATTAACTAACTAAGAGAGAAGACATTCCTTTAAGGTTATCTCACTTGGGAGCAAATACAGGATTTGTTCAGTAGTCGTAGTCACTGACTAGGAGACTTAACTATAGAACTTAATAACGACATATGGCTGAAGTGTGTTTCATTTGGAACAGGGAGGCTAAGAAGACTATAATACCACTGAAATGCAGTGGTAGTCACCCATAAACAAGACACTACCTACTTGTTCTTCACATGGACAGATCGAACCACATTTTTTCTTTTTTCTAGAAATTCAGATAATACATGTGTTATTTTAGAGGGTGAAAATGTAAAATACTGCTGACATTCTCACTTTCTCTGACAGTATCTCATAGCATTTTCTACAAACTTTCATTCTTCTTCTTATTATTATTATTTAGAGACTTAGGTATGAACACAAGAGAATTATCCCTGAGTTGGGTTGGATGGACTGGGGAGGGGTAATTTTATCTCAGGTGTTAAGAGAATATTAAATTAATGTTTATTAAATGCCTACTATATCAAGAATCATTATAATAAATGAATTCTCAAATTACCTAAGCGAAGAAAAAAGAAAAAACAGCAATGTATTAATTCCACCGAAAAATAGAGAGGTAGGACTGGCTTTAAGTAAGGCCTGCTTGATCTGGAAGCTCAATCCATAAGAACAGGGAGAGATTTCTTTCTATTTCTCTTTTCTGTCTACTTGTGATGTTCTTACATTCTCAATAACTTTCTACTCTGGTCCCAAGGTGGTTGCAGTTGCCCTTGTGGCTCCATGAATGAAGAAGACATTATTTCCCAGCATTTCAAGAATTCCTGAGGTTCATTTTAATTGTATCAATTTAGAATATAAGTCCATCCTTAAACCCTAAACCACTTGGGGACTAACCTACAGCTGGGTATGAGATAAAATTCCACACTAAGGAAAAAATCAGATTGGAGGGAGAGCCTCCAAAAATGAAAATCAAGATACTGATATAAAAAGGATGAGTGACTATTACCAATCAGTGAAATAATAGATGTCCACCACTATGTCTAGGTACTGCAAAAGATGATTTTGTTCTTTATATAATGTAATCATTAAACATGTGAGGTGATATTCTAATTTTACTCAGAAAAAAACTAAGTTTTTAAAATTATAGCAAAATACATATAACATAAATTTACCATTTTAAGTGTACAATTCACTGACATTAAGTACATTTACAATGTTGTACAACCATCACTACTGTTTCCAGAACTTTTTCATCATCTCAAACAGAAACTCTGAACACATTAGACAGTAACTACCCATTTCTCCATCCCCGCAGTCATTCGTAATTTCTATTATATTCTCTTTATCTATGAATTCGCCTATTCTAGGTACTTCATTTAAGTGGAATTATACAATATTTGCCCTTTTGTGTCTGACTTATTGCACTTACAATAATGTCATCAAGATTCATCCATGTTGTAACATGTATCAGAATGTCATTTCTTTGTGTAACTGAATAATATTCCATTGTGTGTATGTGTGTGTGTGTGTATAACATGTTTTTATTCACCTGTAGGTGGATCGTTTCTACCTTTTGGCTATTGTGAATAATGCTGCGATGAACGTTTGTGTACAGGTATCTGTTTGAATCCCTGCTTTCAGTTCCTTTGTGTATATATCTAGAAGGGGAATTTTTGGATAATATGGTAATTCTATGCCAAATTTTTGAGACAAACAGTTTTCCTCTATGGCTGCACCATTTTACATTCCCACCAGCAATGCACAAGGGATCTAATTTTCCACATCCATTCCAACACTTATTATTTTCCATTTTTTTATAATAGCCATTTTAATGGGTATGAAGTTGTATTTTGTTTCAATTTTTATTTGCATTTCCCCAAAGACTAGTAATGTTGAACATCTTTTCATGTGCTTATTGACCATCTGTATATCTTCTTTGAAAAAAAAAGTATGGAAGTCTTTTGCTCATTTTATTTTTTTTTTTGAGAAAATTCATGTTTAAGGAATTTGTAATTTGTCCAAGATTGTCCAAAGTGTAAATGGCAAAAATAGCATTCAAAATCCATGGAATGGTCTCTCAAGCCCTGGGTCTCTTTATAATTCCATGAGTTCTCCTTGTAAGCCAATGACTGCTTAGCCAAAGTTCATTCTCCCTGACACTATGGAATCAATTCAAGAGGGAAAACAAACATTTATAAATTATAACAGCTGCTGCTCCCACTATGAATATCTCTTAAATAACAAACTCTGACATTGCTGCTGTAAAAATGATAAGCACTGCTCCAGGTACTGGCCCAATTTTATGGCTCTATTAAGAAATAAGAGCTCTTTGAAAGTTAGTAGTTTATTTAGGGAACATTTTTTTTTTTCGCTTAAAATTCCTGCTGCCACAAATATATTTTCAGGTGGTTTCCCTAAACACAAATGGATTCTAAACCTCTAAGTGCAGGATGTGGAAAGTGCATTTTTAAAAGTAAGGAATAAAGAAAACTCTCCTATTAATCAAATAATAATAAACATACATTCAGTGTTTTCTTTATTTCTATTAGGTTTTCTATATATAGGAAGAAATGTCTATGCAATCAAGCAATATATTTAAGAAAGCTGTTTGAAACCAAGATTCTTTGTTTCTTGTCAAGACAAATACCAGCTGATGTAATATATATGTAAATGATTGATAGATTTGTCCTAAATTATCTCCAGGGAACTGAGACCATCTTTTTATATAGAAATAAACATATTTTTGGGGGAAAGGAAGCCAGCTTGATTCTGGCTATGGAGACACTAGTTTAGAAGGAGACTTTGATCCCAGTGCCCAGGAAAAAAGAATTATGTTCATCACATAAAGACTTGCTCTGACGTTAAAGAAGGAGCCCACAGTAGAGAGTGATTTACAATTGCTGCCTGAGAGCCTGCAGACAACAGTGGCACTCTGGTTGACCGGCTGACCGCAGAGGCAGTCTCTCAACTGCTCCTCAGCAGGTGGCCAAAAGACATCACCTCATCCATCTGTAAATTAATAGGGTTATAGCATGGTCTGACATCTTTTACCCATTTCCCATGAAAAAAGTCACTATTATCAGAGCAACAATGAAGAAGGTCACTAGAAGGCTAATTATAAACTATCACAAAAGGCAGAACAGTACAACAAAAATAATACAATAAAATAAAATATTGCTTTGTATTTTTAAGAGTGTTTCTCAGTAGTTTGGGCTGTTTTTACCTGTATTTAATTTTTCAACTGTAGTTATAACTTTAAGAACTAAATTGGAGCTCACTCATTTGGCAAAATTGCAGAAAGAAACATCCCTACCTTCATTGTCTAGAGACTGAAAGAGTTCAAGTCAAGCATGAAGGTGATCAGGAGACAATGTGTCTATAAGGAGAGCATCACATGGCTCAGGAAGGCCGAATGTTAAAAACCCTCTGGCAATTTGTGCTGCAAAGATCCCTTACAATTGTTCTATCCATTGACCACCAAAACTAGTTTTCATCATGCAAAATTCTCAGCTTCTGTGGAATGATGTTTGCGTTTCCTTTTATATCGTTCCCTCCCAACATTGTCCTTTTGGCAAGGCAGTTCAAAACATAGGGATAAATGGAAGGCCTCTGAGCTGTGTTTGTAGATAGAGAATCACTAAACTCTTGCCCTTTTCCAGTATATGTTTATGTTTATTATCTTTGATAATCAAAGATTTATTATCTTTGTTAATCAAAGATAATAAACATGTGTCTTCAAGTTAGTGACACTGATTATCTACCCATAATTCAAAGTTATGAATGAAAAAAAAAGTGTGTTTTGATCCTGAAATTACCCTCGGCCCCTACAAGAGTCAGTATGTAAAACTCTGTAGCCAAGTACATAGCCCATGTAAATTGCTGCCATCAACCCAAATATTAGAATTGTTCTCAGAACTCTTTATGAGTCACTCACAAAAATGAATCTCATCACTTCAATTAAACCAGTTTTGATCAATCACCTTATTCATCAAGCTTGGCTCCAAATGCCTGTTGTTCTCAAATTAAATTCTTGTTCAACATATGAAGATCATGAATTATTGACTCATTGTGGGTATATTTGTAAATGCCACTGGCAAATTCCAAAAGAATGGCTCAAAAATAATTGACAATCAAGGCAACATTTCTTGGTGAATAAATATCTATCTCCCCAAAAGGGATTACTTTGAAAGTTAGTTCACTCTTGGGGATATAGATTTTGCTGTATTGCTTTGAACACAGTATCAAGGATTTTCCGGGCACACTTTTATTTGAGCACTAATTGAGCCCAGTTCCTCTAAACATGTACATGATACCGTAGGTTAGAAGTAATGCACTTGGTAAAAGGTTAGTCAGTAAAGACATAGTTGCTATTTATCAAATCTAATTTGGAATATATTAATAGTAATGATCCCACAAGTTTGAGAACATAAATTTACAGCTAATAATAATAATTAGCATTTCTTCAGCATTATAGCCCAGCTGATTTTTGCTGGGTACTGGTTGAAAATGATTTATCATATAATATGCACAACAACACACTGCTTATTTGCAATTATTATGCCCATGTTACAGATGAAGGAAAAAAACAAGTTTTATAACTTAACAGACAAATAAAATAACTTGCCAAAAGTTAATAAAATATTTAAACATAGGCAGTAAGATTCTGGAGCTCATTCTCTTACTCATAATGCTATATTGTCTTTTAAATATTGTTGATAATTTACAATAGAATATACATATAAACAGAGAGAGGGTAGGATAGAGTTATTTCCAGATTCTTTGTTTCCTTCTTATAATCCCTTTACTGATTTGACTTTAACAAATATATGCTTTTGTTCTTTTAAGATTTCTGAATGGAAACCAATGAATATGTAAATCATTAGTTTATAAAAGTCTGACATGTAAATATTTCTTTAGATATTATGCTATATATTTCACTTGCCTGTCTTCTACCCATTAGAGTTTCATTAGTTTAGAAAGTTTAAATATTACAGTATTTTTCTAGCCTTTGCAAGTATTCAGAACACATAATAGCCCAAATGAGTTCCAATTGGGACTACGAAGCAGAGACAAGTAGGCTATAATTCTAAAGTATTTTCTGACTTTTGCCAGTAAAACTTAACTGGACTTTCTTGGTCTAAATTCTACATTTGGGGAACAAAATAGTCCAGGGAATTGGAAGATGCATGAGTTTGATGTCTGACCGCCCTGAATTCAAGTTTAGATTCTGCCACTTACTGGCCACTGTACTTGAACGAACTACTTGCCTCATCTTTCTAATCTTAATACGAGCCTAATATCACCTTCTCGCACTGTTACTGTGAGAAGTAACTGAGATTAGTGTAAGTTTCTGGCATCATATTTCTTCATTGGAATTAATAATTCTTGATGCTGGCATGGCTAAGGGTGGGGTGGGAAGGAAGTGTCTGTGTTTCTTTTGTCAATAAAAAAAACTAGGCAGGACATCCTGGCCAGCATTTGCTATATTTTGTCTTTTTGACAATAGTCATTCTAATTGGAGTGAGGTGTGGTTTTGATTTGCATTTCCCTGTTGATTAGTAACATTGACCACTTTTTATAGACTTGTTAATCATTTCTATGTCTTTCTTTTATCAATGTTCATTCAGATACTTTGCCAAGTTTTAATCAGATTATTAGTTTTTTGCTGTTGAGTTGAGTTCCTTGTATATTCCTTATATATTCTGAATATCAGTCCACTGTTGGTTGTCTAGTTTGAGAATATTTCCTCCTCTTCTAAAGGTTGTCTTTTCACTCCATTGATTGTTTGCTTTGTTATACAGAAGTTTTTTAGTTTGATATAGTCCAATTTGTCTATTTTTGCTTTCGTTGCTCATGCTTTTGAAGTCTTACTCATAAAATCCCTGCATAGGCCAATGTTGGTGAGAATGTAAGTTAGTTCAGCCATTATGAAAAACATTACACAGGTTTCTGGAAAAATTAAAAATAGAACTGCCATATGATCTACTGTACGTTTATCTAAAGGAAAAAAAATCAGTACATCAAAAGATATCTGCTCCTGCATATCTATTACAACACTATTCACAATAGCCAAGATATGGAATCAACCTAAATATCCCTCAGCAGATGAATAGATAAAGAAAATGTGGTATATATATACAATCAAATAATATTCAACCATAAAAAAAGAACAAAATTGTCATTTGTGGCAATATGGATGAGCCTGGAAGACTGTGTCAATTGAAACAAGTCAGGCACAGAAAGATAAATGCTACATCTCCTCATATATGGGAGCTAAAAAAAAAAGTTGAGTTTATAGAAATATAGAGTAGAATTGCAGTTATTAAAGACTGGGAAGGGTAAACGGGAGGAGAGGATAGAAAGAGGCTGGTTAACAGATACAAAATTACAGCTAGACAGGAGGAATACATTCTAGTGCCCTACAGCACTATAAGATAAATATAGTTAACAAAAATTTATCATACTTTTTTAAAAAGGTAGAAGAGAGGATTTTGAATGTTTCCAAAACAAAGAAATGATAAATATTTGAGATGATGAGTATGCTAATTACCTTGATTTGATTATTACACATTGTATGCATGTATTAAACTATCACTTTGTATCCCATAGATATCTAGTTATTATGTGTCAACTAATGTAATAAAGAAAACTAGTCTGGGGATTATAGTCCAAGGAAAATATACTTTCCTTCCTGTTATCCTTTTTGACTTTGTTTTTCATATGCCTTTGTAATCTACAATGTCTCCCATGAGATTAATTTAATGTGCTTTTAAAAAGCTCTTTCAGGCCGGGCGCGGTGGCTCACGCCTGTAATCCTAGCTCTCTGGGAGGCCGAGGTGGGCGGATCGTTCTGAGCTCGGGAGTTCAAGACCAGCCTGAGCAAGAGCGAGACCTCATCTCTACCAAAAATAGAAAGAAATTAA